>VYZU01018534.1:0-36609 GCA_013401355.1 Ceyx cyanopectus | reverse complement strand
TTTTTTTTTTCATTTATAGGGCTAATAAATGCCATCCTCTTTTCAAGTAGAACTTGCATATCCTTTGATTGTTCTGGACTTGCAGCCTTGGCAGTTTTGCCCTCTAAAAGCTCAGTCTTTTCAGGATTCCAGCCTGGGATCTCTGGCAGAACAGTCATTAACAGAGAAATTGTAGGCAGCTACTCTTACATCTTTTTAACGTGAAGCTCTTTGGTTTATAGTACCTAAACCTTCTTTGACTTTATACATAAACCAGAACATTTTATTTGGGTGTATGTAAGTAATATAACCTTAAAATACTGAATATGGAAATAAAGATAAGAGAAATTCCAACAGTGTGAAAAAATGCCTTTATTATATATTGAGATCCTTTACAAAATTAATAATCTTAGGTTTACTTTGATGTTTAAATATCCATTACCATTGGAGTGAGAGCTACATTTTATGTATTTATGATTTACCTGAGATCAAATTCCCTGAATCATTTAAAAGTATATTTTATTTCTCTGCAAATAACCCAAAACTCAGTATCACTCTTCAGCTTTTTTACTTAAAGCAAACGTGGTCTTGAGCTCACACACTGGGATGCTCATGCATGGCATCAGGAGAGTGCATGTGTTTAGAGCAGTCAGAAGTGCAGGGAAAGGTCTCAAACCCTTTTGATATGCAAGGGGCAGGCAAGCTCTGAATCATAATGCAACAAGTCACATGTCTGCAATAGGAACAGTGTGTTCTCAGGCTTCAGAGGAGAGAGGGCTCTGAAATGAAGGTATGTTTGGCACCAGTAGAGGATAACCAAAGCAATTCCCCTGTATCCTATCAGGCAGCACAACCCTTGAGCAGTAACGAACTTCAGTCATCACACTTGACCTCAGTATGTCACTGATCACTATCTCAGTGGTTTGTTGTTATTCCCTGCTGTCTGTAAGGAGGGATGAGCAGCGGAAATGGAGTACACTGGAGCAGCAAGAAACAGAGTGAATGGGAGAGGGACAGATATAGGGGTCTAAAACCTGGCAGTGCTCCTTTGCTTTGGGGCAGAGACTCAGGCTGGGATGGCACAACTGCCAATCCTGGCAGGGCTGTGCTCAGAATACTGAGGTAACAGAACTCTTTTATCATGTTTTACTGAGGATTTAAGAGGTTAAAAGAAGAAAAATATATTTTGCAATGATGAGACGAGAATGTCTGTCTTCATTGATTGCAGATGGACTGTCCAGTGAATCACTGAGCCTACTCTGCTCCAAGAGCAGAATATGATGTCATTTTCTTACAGAAAGCATGCCATATTATTGTAACTAATAGTAATAAGGAAGCTACTATATTGTTATTGTCATTTTCTGGATTCAGGAAGGAGTTTTCATCCAAGGATGTGAAAGAGTTTTCCCTGATTGTCAACCTGTGTTCTACCCTGATAGTATTGTCCTGTGCAACACTGCAATGGACCCAAAGACATATTTGCAACAGGCTTGAGATCTGTTTCCTATTACAGATGATTCTGCAGACTTTATCTGCCAGAAACTTTGTTAGTGGATACCCCTTTGCCTTCTACAATTCTACCTAAGAGAAGGTAGATTGGTCAGTTTCTGAGCTATGGGAATATAATTAAAAGATTATTACAACCTGATGTTTACTATGATAATAAATTACAGCATCCTTCAGGAATGCAGGGAGCAAAGCTACAAAGAAACACGTCCATGAGGGACTCTGCAAATGATGTGTGTGGGTTTTGTGATTCATTTGGACACCTGGTATTTCAAAAAGTTTCAGATCAAGCAAGGTCAATTTTCAGCATCAGATGTAGGTGGAATTTATCACCACCCTTCTTTTAACAAATACATAAAGAACAAAGTATCCCAGCCCTGGGGTACTGAAACAGGTGCAAGGTGAAGAGGTTAAGGAATAGACAATTTCTTCAGGAAGTTTTAAAACGAGCTAGGAAGCCACACTGCCTCCTCAGTGTTGGCAGCATTTAAAAATCATTTGCAATTAGAGATGCTGGTGTCTGGCAAGTCCTTTCCCATCAGGGATTAAAAAGGCATGTGCAAATGCATAGTCATGAAAAGATAGAGGGAAAAAAAAGACAAAAAAATGTCTAAAGGCTGTAGTATTTCTCCAGAAAGGCAAAGAGGAAGAGGAGCTGTGGTGTCAGTGAAAGCAGTGTCAAGAGGTTCATGAAAACCTTTTCATTATGTGCCGTGATGATGTCATCAAACCTTCTTAGAGATCTTTATTTTGGAAGCTCTGAGTTGTGGGGGAGGAGGTGGTGTATATATATGCAAGATAAGAACGTTCTTGGTTTTGGTTGTGAATTTTTTTTTCTTTTTCNTAAAGTAGAGTAACATTTTCCATCAGTATGGCTACATTCATACTGCCATTTTACATGGAAAAATAAATGCAGTTGCAATTAAAATAGAAAAGCATAAAGTAAAAGGATTTATTTATGTACTGCTTTATCTGCTACAGCTCCTAGTAGGTTTTGAGGCAGATGAATTCTTCCCAGAAGGTTGGGAGACAAATGCCCTTTCACATTTTGCAGTGAGGTCTTAGACTTTTGATGCATGTAACTGAATAGAGGAATAATTTGGATTTTCTGAATGTGCCTGCTTCTCACATAAGCCCCTCCATCATTGTGACTACAGATGACTGAAATCATCACTGAAACCAATGAACTTGGCACTGCGTTTTTTCTGATTGCTATGTGCAATATGTGCATAAATTGGCATTTCCAGCTAGTCTTTTCCAGAACAGCTGTTTGTGATATTAAAAAAAATAAATAAATATCAGATTCAACACTGAGGGACTACTTAATTAAGGCAGACTAACAAATTAGCATCAGTAAGCTGTGAAGAGACTGATCTATCCTATTATATTTACAGATAGTACTTGTCCAGGAGGGCTTATAGACCAGGGTTGACTTCCACTAGCTTGGGAATGATGGTAAACTCAAAAGAAGACAAGGAGCTTAGGCAAATGCTTACATCAGTTCATATACCTGTCTTGCCTACTCTGCAGATATAATCAGAAGGAACAGATCCCCTGACACCAGGTCAAAGTGGAGACAGTACACGGGGCATGGTGTTGCCTTTAAGGCTCCATCACTTGGCAGCATCTCAGGTATCGTCACTGGTTAGTGGATCAGATAAAAAAGAACATTTATTATTATTATGGCCTCTATTCAATCCTTAATAAATCACTTCCCTGTTTTGTACCGTGCTTTCCCTAAATGCAAGTACTTTGTAGTACCTCCTGATGTTGCTAGAACATTTCTAGATAAAAGGTTCTATCCCCACATGGCTACATATGAAACAAATCTACTTTCCTAGATGCTGCCAGTTGATGAAGCATCTCTCTACAACTCAATGACTTGAAAGAAAAGTAAGGAGGTTTATACTTTTGAAAAAGTCCCTATGCTTCTGTAAAAGCTAGGCTGGGCAACCGGAACAACATTTTAAAGAAATAAATCTTCAGAATGAAAACTGCTGTTGGGGTGACAGATGGGAGGTGGATAAAAAAGAGGAAAGAGAGAAATAAAGCAGTTAGCAAGATTTTTTTGTCTCCACAAAGCAGGGGGAAGTCAAGATCCTACAAAAAGCCATCATGATGACAATTCCTCTTTTTCTCTTCTTCGTCCTCTCATCCTGCAGCAAATCCCAGGAGGACTTTCTGGACCAGCATCAGCAATGGGACTACAGAGAAGGGGGTAAGAGGTGGTGGTAGTTGGTCAGCCTGGACATTCAATAACTCAGAGATTAAGATTTGCCCATTTTGTCTTTGCAGAGCTCATTTATGATTTCTGGAGAGAAAAATTGTTTTAGAAATAATTATCTGGGATATTCAGTGATAGCAGAAAACTTGGGCACCTGGAGGCAGAGAATTGGACTGTGAGGGAGAGTTATTTGTTTTTTAACTTAGATCCACCATGTGTTGAATATTTGGCATTTCATTGTGACTCAGTTCAAGTAAAGGGGTGCGGAATCAAATTCAGACCACTGGCTCATGTTTTCTTGTTCTGTCATATTTAATTTTCCTCTCTTCCATGGTCATGCTGCTAACCTAGCTGACAAGGTCAACATAGGAGGCATTAAAAGCATCACTCAAACCCTTGAGAACTGGGGAAATGACATCTTCTGGCAAATGAAGAACACCTTGCTGAACAACCCAAACACATTACTCCCTGAGTTCTCCAGGTAATTCCCTTCATCTGCAGGTGGGATTCAGTCCTCTCCTGGATGTTCTTCTTTAAGATGAACTTTCAAATTGCTCAGTTGTTGGAAGATGAATCCAGTTGTCTTGATATCTTGGCAGCTCTGAGTGGTGTACTGAATATTCTGCTGACTATTTATTGTGAAATATTCTCAGTTGTCATGAATGTATTATAAGAATTATCCTAAAGAAAATGTAGGCTGTCCTTGGCACCTCACTTCTGTGAGAACAGGCTGGAAAAATGAACTGTGCTACAAATCCTCACATGGACTTGGCCACAGGGCAGGTAGAAGAAGATGATTTAGTTTGTGATGGTTTTTATTTCAGTCTCTAACACCCAGATCTGAGAAAGCTATTCCCTAGTTCATGTCATCATATTTCCCCCTTTGCACTGTGGAAAATATTAACCATTGAGCACACTCACAAAATGCGCTTGAATCTCACCTTTCCAGAAACAGAGTGGGAAAGATGATGAAAGAAAGAGAGGTGAAGGGAATGCTGGGAATTACTAGAAACATAATCTCACTCAAATCTGAATTGTTTGTAAAGCAAGTGGTCCTCTTCCATAACTTAGCTTTTTCATTAGGAAAAAGAAGGAATCTGTCTGCAACTGCTACACATTGAAGCAGTTGAAGAGGAAAGACCAGAATAAAATGGCACTAGTCAGAAGGTCATGCAATATCTGTACAAAATAGGGTTTCAGGAGAATATAGTTGATAAATTATATGTTGGCCTTTGGCATCAAGTGGATTTTTCTCTGGCTGCATGGTGGCTGGTTGTTATCAGCACAGAAATCATCACAACTTTCACACTGCCAATGCTGAAATTCTTTGGTGCCTAAGATTTTGAGGGTCAGCATTAACTCATGTATCTGGAAAGCTCTAACTTTTGTCAAGGGAAGTGTAATGAGACTATTCAGCCTTATTTCCTGCACAGGGCTTTGAATTAAGAGTTTCCTGGCAAGGACAGAGGCTGGTCTGTTGGAAATGTTGAAGAATGACAGTAAATCCATGGGAATCACTAGTCTAGCCTCCATGTCTGCTCCTGGTTAACAGTGAGGCAAATTATCACTAATTAGTATCAGGTTAGATTAGAATGAGCATCAGAGCTTTGCAACACCCAAAGGGAGTCTGAAAACTCTTTGAGGGAAGGGACAGGGTTAACCTCAACCACTGCTGCATCAGTGCAGCCCTCACCTTGCCAAGTCCTGATGTAAAACCTGTCTCTTCCCCCCACTTCAGCTCAGGCTGAGGCACAGCCTGGAGTGATCCAGGGGCTGTGTAATCACAGCTGCACCACAGTTTACAGCAGCCTGCCCTTCATTTGAAACTCTTCATAAGTAATTCCATATACTGCTGCTCTCCTCTACCCTTGATGATTCCAGCCAAGCAGGATGTTTTTAAGGTGTGCCCCCCTTAAAGTAGAAGTGTGGTGAGATGCTTCTGGGAGCTTATAAACCACCTGACACTGAGCATCAAGCCAGCTGTGCTTTGGTGGTGATTGAAAAATACTGTTTTCCATTATGGTTCTGTAGCTTGTGTGGTTTCCTCTGTTCAGATGAGGGTGTCTCAGATGAATTCCTATCACCCAAGGGACAGGGTGGCTTTGGAAGCATCCTTCAATGGTTGTTTGCAACTCTTTCATCATGAAGATGTTGAAAGAAACACAAGGCCATAGTTAATTATTCTGTGTGCTCCGGAACACTCCCTGCACTTCTCCTTTATTATTCTCTCTGCAGCCTGCGCCCTGTCTCTGCGGCTGTGGACAATCTTGTGAGGGAAGTCCAGTCAATAAGGAAAAGGCTGGAAGAACTGAATGAACGCCTCAATGTCATCAGTAAAACCATTCTTCCCATGCGACTGAATGCTCTGAAAAGCCAGAGGCGTGGAAATACTCAGCTGCGGAGGCTTCCAATACACAGGAGAAGGTTGCATGCTCGCAGGAGACCTCAGATGAGTTAAAGAAGTTAAAAAAAAAAAAAGATATATATGTATATTTTAACCTGCTTAAACCTTTCTCAATGGGACGCTGCTAGAGAGAATAAAGTAAAGCCCAGACAAGTCAGCTTTCTTAAGGAGATAAGAACTTCTGCATTGCTACCTTTCAAACCTCGGTCAGTAAGTGAAATCTGACTCTGTTCTTCAATGATGATTGTTTTGTGTCCTGAGCAAAATGAGTTGACAAGCTCAATCTACTTGAGTGTGAATACCTTTAGGCTATACAGTTGTTCTTTCTGCTTACCAGAGGAAGCTCGCTCAAGCCCCGTCTTTGGAAGCTTTTAAGGCCAGGCTGGATGGGTCTCTGAGCAACCTGACCCAGTGGGAGGTGTCCCTGCCCTTGACAGAAGGGTTGGAATTAGATGATCTTTAAGGTCCCTTCTAACTCTGACTATTCTATGATTCTATAAAGATCAGGTGAATTTCTATCTCTGTCCTATTTTTATAGCACTCCAACTGAAACAGTTGGGAAATTTGATCTTCAAAAGTGCTGAATGCCTGATTAATTCAGAAAGATAGATTAGTGCCTTGCACTTCCAGCTGTGCAGGGAGTGGGACAGGAAGTTATGTTTTAAAATACAGTCCTAACCTATTTTCCATCAGTGCAAAAAATTCCCCTTCACATGTTCAGAGGATGGGTAGGGTTAGATAACCTTGGTCTGTGCATCATATTTCAAGAATGAAGATGTGCCATATTCCAGGGACCTGAACCAGGGATCTGAACATCCACCTGCAAAGAGCATTTTTTATCTACCAGGGCACTCAAAACCTTGTTATTCAGTGGATATGTTCAGAATTTCTAGCAGTCTGAAAGACATCACATTGACTGCTGCCAAAACCCCTGGAAAACAGAGGATGTTTTTTCAAAACTATTTATCTAAATGGCATAGAGAAGTGTCTAGAAGGATTTTCCAGAATAGCTTAAGAGACAGTTCAGTCGCCCAAATCAGATAATAATTCAGTTGTAGTCTAATTTGCAGAGTACCTTCTTCACATGCAAGCACTGACCTTCAGACATTTCCCAACAATTAAGATCTATAGAAAAAGAACTGTGCACCCCGAGGACTTTGGTGCCTCAGGGAATACCCAGAATCCCCTGCCTTCAGCTTGTCTTTGTCCATGGCTTCCTGACAATAAATATGGTGACAAAAAAAAAAAGAGTGCAGAAATCAAATTATGCACTGAACGGAGGACAGAGTGGTCTTGCCCTTTATGTCTTTAAAGGTAAATCCAATAGAGAAGTTCCCATCCAGCATCACAGCCAACTGTGTACCTGAAATCTGTTGAAACAATGGTAGGAGAGTCAGAGAGGAAAATAAACTATTTTTTTAAAAGGTCTGGATGAAGCTATTTGTAAGAACAAAAAATAAAGAATGGATTATATCTAAATAGTTGTGGGGAAGGCTGGTATGACAGTTGTTTTGCAAGTACTATCATAAACTGTGAGGATGCAGGTTAGCTATTTAAGGATTCCCGGGGCCTCAGTTCAAAGAAAGAAGGTCAGTGGCACTACAATAATCTCCAGAGGGAAAGGGGAAAAACTACTTTCATATGAAATCTTTCAGAATGAAACAGAAGATGTAACACAGTCAGCATTTTAGCTGTGATCTAGGAGTTGAGTAAGGGAGATATTAGGAGTATATGAGATGATCTGATGAATATTTTCTGGATGTAAATTCTCTGAGTCCAAGTTTTCAGAAAATAACAAAACTTCATCTTGGAAGGTGTCACATTGGCTTTTGCTTAGCAATTTGAAACACTGCTTAGATAGACAAGGGAAAAATCAAGCCTGTGAAAAGTCTGACAAAAAGATACAGTTGTGCCTTTGGTGAAGTTGTCATCATAATTTCTCAGGAAATGTATTTTGATCCCGGAATATATTTACCTAAATTACAAGAAATAACAGGAAAGCAAGCCCCACTCCTTCTTGTTATTCTGAATTCAGAGATACTAGTCTGTGCTGTAGCATCAGCTGC
Organism: Ceyx cyanopectus; assembly: GCA_013401355.1. Lineage (NCBI taxonomy): Eukaryota > Metazoa > Chordata > Aves > Coraciiformes > Alcedinidae > Ceyx > Ceyx cyanopectus. The sequence goes on along the minus strand of VYZU01018534.1, from coordinate 28,430 downwards.
ATAATTGCACAGACTGCTGGTCCCTCTGGGGGATGCTTTCAACACACTGTGGAGCTGTAGGGACTGCTGGTCACTTTGGCCTATCTGGAGAAAAAATACAACATAAATGTCAGCTTTCATGCTGTATTTTAGACATGTGCATTTTATCAGGCAACCTAAAGCTGCATAAAATCAATTGAGGACTACTTCATACAGAAAGATGAGACTTCCCTCAGTCCCTCTGTCCCACATGGCTGTAAGTGGGAGGCCAGATCAGATCACTGTATACTTTTTACCTAGAGAATAGGTAAAGAGAATAAACTGTAGCACACATGTACATTGCAATTTTGCAATTTCTTGCATAATGATTAATAAATTTAAAAAAAAAAGGTTAATAAATTACTAGATCTCTGGCCTTGCTACCACTGATAGCAGCCCATGTCATTCTCTCTATCAAAGTCCATATTCTGGTTCAGCCCCACTCCGTGACTTTAACATGGTCTAATTCATCATTGATGATCGTGGACAGTTGCTTTAACTTCTTTGCCTTTGCACGACCCTCTCTCTCTCTATGGAAATGCTTTAATGTCACATTTATTTCATAATTTTCTTTTTTTTTTTTTAAGAATATAGGAAACTCGTGCATCAGCTTAATTCTGCACCACTTACATTTGAGGACATAGGAGTCCAGCTGAGCAAGCACCCTCTGGCTGAGGAGACTGTTCTAACCCATACTTCCCTCTGCTACCCTCTCCTTAAACAATCCTGAGCAAGGCACTTTCTCTAGCTGGCTCTTATCCTTTCACACAGCTTACACAAATAAAATTCAGTTGTGATCATGATCTAAGACCTCTATGCACATAAATATACCTGCTATGTAAGCCATCTAAGTCCCCCTCATCTTGTATTCATTTACATTTCTGGGAAGGAACTTGGCTAGAATTTTAAATGGAGTTGACAAGTTGGGCTGGGAGCAGATGCAGAGGTCAGCATCGAGAGAGGAGATATCATCGGTGGCTTCTAAGATCTACCCTTTACCTAAAGCTTACAACATCCAGAGAGACACGGAGCACTGCCTTATATTGAGTGGCTTAAAAAACAACTGTGTACCTCTTATTTCTGTTTCTTAGAACCCCAAACAAAACTGCTATGATTTGGCAGCTACAGGAGAGCTGTGCCCCTCCCCGCTAAATATATTACACACTTTGGACAGTAGATGCCCTTCCTCGTGTTTTATTTCCTTCAGACTTCCTCTCCCCCCCAGGAAACACGACCTGCTCCCACACTTTATTACTCTTCACGCTTGGCTGCCTCCTCCATTACTTCACCCCCGGTGAGGCTGCTGCCTTTCCGCTCCCCCAGCCCGCCGCGGCCGGATCCCCTCCCGGCCGACTCCTGGTGGCCCCGGCCGAGTCCCAGTCCCGCCCACCCCGTGTCCCAATCGCTCCTGGCCCCGCAGCCGCAGCACCGGCGGCCCCCGGGCGCTCCCTGGGGGCGGGGCGCAGCACTGCGGGCGGCGGGGCGCCCCGCGGGCCCTCCCACAGGGCCCGAGATGAGGGGGGCCGAACCGAGCCGGGCCAAGACATAACGCGTGGGGCCGAACAGGGACGTGATAAGCCAGACCGAGCCGGGCCAAGCTACACCGAGCGGAGTCGGGCCGAGCGGCACCATGCTGGGCATGATCAAGAACTCCCTGCTGAGCTCGGTGGAGACATGGCCCTACCGGGTGTTGAGCAAGAGAGAGAAGGTAAGTAGAGGGGCGGGTGGCCGGGATTTGCTGCCCCGCGGGGATTTCTGCGCCGGCCGGGCCGGATAAGGCGCTGCTAGAGGGAGCGGGTGTCCTCTGGGCAGCGCTTTCCTCCCAGCCCGTCCAGGCAGCTGGCAGCTCCACCCCCATGTCTTTCCCCAGGAGCAGCTCAGCTACGAAGAGAGGGAGCTAGAAGGTGGGTGGTTTGCAGCGGTGGAGGTGGTGGAAAAGCCGTTCGATGAAGCCTCGAAGGAGGGAGTACTGAAGCTCCTCAAGTATGTTGGAGGAACCAATGACAAGGGTAAGAGATGCTCCACGTCCTGTGGGGCTTGGTGGATGTTTGTGGTTGATCACTGCTATCAGAGCTTGGTAAAAGCAAGATGTATGGAGGCCACAGCACTGTGAGCCCACCTGGCCTGCTGCACCTGGCACCAGGGGTCTGTGATGGGATGGCCCCTTGCTGACAGAAAACAAATTTGCCACATGTCAAAGCATGCCCAGCTAAGTCATGCTATGAGTCTACTCCTTACCCATCTCTGTTCCAGCATAAAACATTGAAAATTATTTGTTTAAGCAGGAATTAGTTACCTTGAAGCTGGGATAAGTGAGGACAGTCACGTAGCTGATGAAATCCACGCTATCTGTGGCTCTTCAGTTCTCTGATGTGCCCTCATAGGCAGTACAATAATTTTTATGACCTTGATATTTCACCACATAATCTAGATATTCTTATTCATCAAAGGGTAATGAGCATTGTGCTTGATTTTTTAGTGATACTTCGTAGTGTTTTATAACACTGCTTCCAGGTGATTGCTTCTAATTCTCGATTTACTGAAGTATATGAATAGAAGTAGTCATCCATAGCAGGACAAGACCACAGAGTTCTGAGACACACACATTTGGTTGCACACCTTTCTCAAGCACTTGGTAGAGGAACTTTTGTAGTCTGTATGGGCGTAGTATCTGGATGCAGTGGGAAATGGCATTTACAGCAGCATGTTTTGGAAAAGTGATGATCTTTGTTGCTGTAGGAGAATGGCTACCTTCTATAATGTGTGCTATAGAGACAGGTATGATATCAAAACAAAATAAATGAGAAAGATGGTTTGATCTCAGCTGGTTCTGTGCCTGCCTAATCCTGAGATTTGGAGGTTCCTAACTCCTCAAAGAAGTGGCAAGAAAAATGTTCTTTAATGCCTTGTGGTATCTCTTGAAAGTAATGAGGGTGAACCATGCTGTTCCTCAAGTAGTGGACAGCATGGACAGTCCTGATGAAAGCTGTGAGTCTGGGGGCACTGAAACTTGTAGGATGTCTGGAAGGATTTAGGAGAAAGTTCCTGTCACCCAGCATTGGCTATGGGCTCACCACTAAGTGCAAATAATAACAAATACTGATGTAGATCTACATGTGCCACTTACTGCCCAAGAATTATAGATCCTGTTGTGATCAAGGTGATTTGTCAGAAGAACAGAGTGTTTCAGAGGTATGGCCTAGATGGTTGAGAGCCAGAAAACTAGGACCTTTAATAAAAAGTCATCCATAGTCTCCTGGAACCTTTGTTTCCCAGGGTCCTTCTGTAGTCAGTGGAAAGAGAAGTTTGGCCTAAGCATAGGCCTAATGTGTCAGTTCTGCATGCCCCAGAGGATTACACTCTTGACTGACTGTATAAGAAATTCAGTGTGAGTTTTCTTCAGGTTAGCTTTTATGAATCAATCCCTTGTTGGTTCTGTGAGTTGCTGAGAACTTAAGGCTTCTTTAGTAATGTTTGTGTGTCTTTTGCAGGGATTGGAATGGGCATGACTGCTCCTGTCTCTATCACTGCTTTTCCCACTGAAGATGGCTCCTTGCAGCAGAAAGTGAAGGTCTCTCTGCGGATCCCGAGCCAGTTTCAAGCCAACCCTCCTTGTCCTAGTGACAAAAGTATTAAGATTGAAGAGAGACAGGGGATGACCGTTTATTCCACGTAAGGAATTTACCCTACGATTGCTAGTCCCAAGTGCACAGAGAGGTCTCTAAGCATGTTCTGAAGAGCAGTGTTGTTTTACCAGCTGACTTTCTGGACAATGAGTGTATGTAGTAGGAGATGGAGGATGTTTTCCTCATTTTCTGGTATCAAGATGGTTCTTACTCAACAAGAATATCTTTTGGTGTGTTTGCATCAAACTATAGCTGTCAACTGAAGCCTTGTTTAGAGGAATCATGCCAGAGTCCATCATGAATCAAGCAGCCATTGCATTGCTTCAAATCACCTTTTAATGTCTTCAGCTGTTGACTGACAACCTGGACTCCAACTAGCATCACAACAGCAATAAGCACTTCACTTTTTAATTAACCCCTTGGATGTTCCTGTTTCCTTGCTTTAACTACTTTGACTGTAAACTGTCTCACTCTTCCCTTGCCTGCAACTGCTGCCTGAACTTTGCTGTGGGTGTGAGCCTTTTCTGCAAGAACAGGCTGTTTTCTTTCAAACCTTGGCCCTAAGGCAGGGTGAAGAGGTGGAGGCAGATGCAGAAACAGTTCCTGCTGGTGGGAGGTCAACATAAAACAGACAAATTCCAGCCCACTCCTTTTAAATACCATTGTGGGCTGTAATTGCTAACTTTTCTATTTCTACCTCCTCTTTTTGTCGATCTACCTAAAGTTTGGTTTCCCTTCGTGATCTGGCACCCAGCAGATGTTTGTTCACACCGTAGTGAACATGGTTGTTGACAGCATTGGCGTAAGGACTGGAACTGGCCAGACTTGTCAATAACCTTGACTTCTGTGAAGCTGTTCCTCTGATAGGGTGATGATTCAAAGAGCAGGGCCATTCTGCTGACTGACAGATGGGGTATGCTGGTGGATGACTCTACCCTGGCTGGATAATCCTTGGAACTTAATCCATCACAGATGAAAGGTGCTGGTTCACAAAGAATAGTACCTACATGAACGCATGTCGGTGGGACCTGGACCAAAATGTGTGGCTAAATATATTGGGGCTATATATTGTTTTCCTTCTTTCTTTGTGTGCTTGGCCAGGGCTGCTCAGCACCTCTCTGTGTTTGGTTTCTTTGCAGGCAGTTTGGTGGCTATGCTAAAGAGACGGATTATGTGAACTATGCTGCCAAGCTGAAGTCTGCTCTGGGTAGTGAAGCTGCGTACCGCAAGGATTTCTACTTCTGCAATGGTTACGACCCCCCCATGAAGCCTTATGGGCGGCGCAATGAGGTCTGGTTTGTGAAAGAGTGAGCACCTCCCTCCTCATGGTGCTGGCTTGCTCTGATAACCTCCCTTTCAAAATAAACTAATTATTTGGCAGAGGACCATCATTTCCTTCATTTACACCTATGCCTTGGTCTCTTATGGACCAACCACTTTAGAAGAACAGTTCATACTTCCCTGACAGTCCTACTCCTTCATTGTGGATCGTCTTCATATGGCCCTCAACCTCATAAACTGTTATGGTTTCTCCATGAATTGATTTTTATCTCTGTTGTGCTCCCAGACTTCAGTGCTGAGACAGCCAAAGTACTTAATTAGCAAGACTGGTGCCTGACAGGAATCACATCCAAGTGCTGGCAGACTATTAGTCTCACATGAGGCAGGCAGGCAGGAGAATATGACAGAAGTGCATACAGAGAATCTTTATCTTTTTGAGCTTGCTGCAGCTGTAAAGTGCTGCTTTTATCTGTGCCGTTCCAAAAGTAGCCTAAAGGGACATGGGCATTGCTACCAACATAGCATGGTGAAAACAACCACCCTTTATATTGACTTACAGTGTGTAGGAAAGGAAAACTTATGTCATTTGACTGACAAATGTCATTTAGAGGAAAATCCAGGTTTCTGTTTGCACCTGTCCTTCTGTTGGAAGTGAGACATTTTGGGGTGTATTATGTCATGATCTCAGCTATCAACTGGACAATGGGATGTGGAATCCCCAAGGTAATTTCCAAACCTTCCTGTTACTTGTGTGTAACAGCTCTTTAAAACTAGCTTACACAGGGGCCAAAGATGAGATGTGTGTGGTCATCTAATTGAATTAGAAAAATACATGCTGCAGAAAAAATGCAGGTGTTGATTACTTGTGATCTGGGACTGCATTTGAAGAGTGGTGAGCATCTACTGGAGCTACTGTGGGTGGAAATCTTTAAAAAAGCTCTCCTTTTAAATGGTGTTAGTTTCTGAAGGGCCACTCAGAGCTGCTGTCTCCTTTAAAGCAGGAGGAAAACCTGTCTGACCTTGGAAACAGGGATTTGTGTCAAATAATGTGTAGCCTTTCAGAAACTTCAGATACAGTAGCAAGCTTGGGTCTTGTTTTAGGAAGACTGGAAATATGTAGCTGTAGCTGTTAGGCATAAAACCAGCATTTTTGCTGTCACCCCTGCCAGGGAAAATGAAGAATACCCAAGTGGGAACATGCTCACACACCATGCTACTGTGGGTGCCTGTATAACTTGGCTCCACTGAAAGAGGTGTGCTCTTTTGATGCTTAAGTGCCCTGAACTTCAGACACTTTCCAAAGGCCATTTTACCCCTGGAGCTGAAAGAGAGATTTGTCTGATGGCATACCAGGTTCTGGCTGGTCAAGTTGTTTGATACCTGCTTTCTGAAAACAAATCTTACTAGTAAGAGGAGAAGACCTGAGGTTCTGATATGCTTTCCTTTTCTCTCTTGCTGAGCCATGTAAGAGCTTTGCTGTAGATCTCACAAGAGTTTTAGTCACCGGTGTGCAAGAGGAGCTAGTCAGGATGTGTAAAAGAGCAGATATCATGTAGTTAAAAAAACAAACAAACGAAAAGAACAAACCCCAAGGGAAAAGCTATTAGCAGGAATTAGTTATTTCAGTGCAGAGGAGGAGGAATGTAAGGGAAAATCAAGGCAGAGAAAGAGTTAGGCTTTTGAAGAAGTTTAAGGAACAAAGGCCCTTCTAAGGCTGTCCCTAAATCTAAAGGGACCTATTCATGTCCCATATTATTTTTACCTGTGTGGATGAGGGATGTAGAGGCACAGTACCCTGTCTGACATGTACCCAGGTTCATTTTGGAACTTCTGTGTAGGCTCTGGATACAGTCCTTTCTGGCTACTGGTGGTGACTGTCCTGCAATGATCTAAATCCTAGTATGTCTCACAATTTCTGCTGTGAAATCTTAGGAAGACCAATAATAAACCTAGTATGAGCAGAGCCATCTCAGTGGCATGGGTATTTTCATAACATGCATACAATGAGCAGAAGGCGAGAGCTTCTGACCCAACAGTGAGAGTAATCAAGTCTGTAGGCTTTGCCTGCAGAGCCCTGCTACTGGTTTTTTGCTTGCAGTCAGCAGGGTGCAGTTTCATACACAGAGTTAACTGATATCAAGAGCTTATGCAAAACTGAATTGCCTTTCTGTACACTTAAAAATGCCTTTGTTCTATCTGCGTTTTATAGAGTTTTAAAGTAAATAAATAAAAATTAATAACATGATTTACAATTTCTGTGCTGATCAGTGAGCTCAGTAGGAGTTGTTGATTTGAAAGACTTTAGGTTGCCAGTTTGTTTGGGGTACTAATCATCTTGCAGCATCTATAAACAATCATAATGCCTTTTTCCAGTAAATTGCTTTTCTAGGTACCCTAATGTGGCCCTGCATTATCTTACTGTGAAAGATGGGAGCTGATGAAGTAATTTTATTCATTGGTTCAAGCCACTGAGAGGCTTTGACTGATGTATTTGTGTTTATGTAGAAGCTAGGAAGCCTGGTCACCTGAATAAAATGGTGTGTTTGCTTGTGTGTTCCTGTGGCTGGGAATGTCAGGCAGTGTCAGGCAAATATTCATAACTGATTTTCAACATGACCTACTATCTGGAAATGTTAAGAAATTTTTGTCACATTAAGGTCCATCTAGCTCAGTGGCTGCTGCCAGTGATGGACAGTAGTGGATGCCTGAGACTTTTACCGAATCAGTGCAACTGTCAGCTAGTACCTTCTCTAACTATTTCCCTAGTACGGTGTGACTCAGCATTTTTTGTTACTGTGCTTGGTGGACCCCGAAAGACTTTATCCCATGCATTTGTCCTGTTACTTTTTAGACTTAAGGTATGTTTACTATCCATGGCATCCTTTCATCCTATGTCAAGGAGTTCCTTTCATATGGAAAGGCAGAAACACTCTTCAGGTGAGGGTTTCCAGCAGTTCTCTTTCTGCTCTGTAGGCAGCTGAGTCAGCCAGCTTTTTGATATGCCTCTATCACTGAAAGTGCATGTTTGTTTGGACAGCCAGACTTGCTGTTTTGTTAGACGGTTTCCAGCAACCTCTTTGTACTAGGGCCAGGAGTCAGAGGACTACTCTGCATTTTGACCCAAGGCCAGCATGGTCACATCTGCTCCTTTACACAGAACTGATGTTAAAAAAAAACCAAAACAAAACAAAAAAGCAAAACCAACAATAACAGCAACAACAAAACATACAAAAGCCCCCCACTTTTTCTCTGCCCCTTCCAGTAGTTGTTCTCCAACAGATAGTAGTGCAGCAGATTGCAGAGACACCTCCTTATTTCTTTTCTGTGCCTGTGAAGTGCCCTTTTCTGTCTCACGAAAATGCTGAAACGTGGACATTTTGTTGCTTTTCTGATGTTCGACAGGGTGTCAACAATGTTAACTGTTGGGTGTGGTTTTAAGACACTGCAGGGGAAACTGAAAAGCAGAAGTTTCTTCCTGCTTAGGCACCATGGCTCTATCAGCAGCTGCTTTGCTGTTTGTTGGGATGTGGGTAGGTGGGTGTGTACAGCAAAGGCTGCATCACTGCCCATGGCCCCTTTCCCATTGCCTTGTCAGCGGTGAAATGGAGCATCCCCATGGCTGTCTGTGCTGTCTGCTGGCCTGGATGGGCTCAGCAAGGTAATAGCCTCGAATTATCTCTTCTTTCCAGAGACAGGAGTCACCTTGATGCTAATTAGCAGCTGGACAGGGCCCTCCCAGTGCTATGCAAAGCAGGGGTGGGGCCATAGGGCAATAGGGCCTGCCACAGGAAGGGCACATTGAAACAGAGCCAAATTCAAAAGCATAATCTTGACAGGAATTATAGGCATGCCATGTAGATTTAGCTCTGCTGGGTATATCAACTTTCTAGGTTACTCCACTTGTTACTTACATAATGAGTGAGAGTTTTCCTGCTGGCCTCAATGGTGGCAAACCATATATATTTATATATATATGTGCATATGTGAATAAATATGTTTATAAGTGTGTATATGTGTATATCTATATGTATATATGTAATGTATATGTAGGTGACTTCAGCCCCTCTGCTTTCATCTATTGGTTAGCTTCTGCTGTTGCTGAATACTTGCTGAGGCAAAGAGAGCCACAGGGCAAACATTTGCAGACTCAGGTTTTAAGTCTGCTAGAATGAGACCTTAGTTAGTTTTGGGAAGAGCTACACTCTTTTGTAGACACGTGCCTAAATATATCTAACACTGCATTGAGAAGACAACAGCCTTTATAAAAAAAGCTAATTGGTTAAGTTGTCCATATAAATCTGTCCAGACTCATAATACTCTAGTCACTTTGAGGGCATGGGTGATTTATGGTGAATGGGGAAGTAACATAATTATTTCCCCATTTTCATCAATCACCATAGCAAAGGGTTCACGAGCAGCTATTGTGCTTGGGGTAGCAAATTTTCAGCTTTGCAAGACTGCCCCATGATGATGGGACAGGGGAAGAAGATGGTGGCACCTAGCTCACATCAACCCTCCTGCTGTAATTACAATAATACCTCTTTTACAATAGCACTTTGAGCAGTGACTTTCTTTCTTCTGTGACAGCATTTCAGCCACACTGAGCTAAAAAAGAAATGCATCTCTTTTAACAGGACCATAAGCAGCTTTGGATGTATAATGCCTCTATAAAAATGCTTGGCAACATGATTTATTGGAGCAGGATCAGTGGTAAAAGTGACTTCTCAGACAGTAATGGATGAAACACTTCCAGTGTAGCTACTCCTTCTCTGCTTGGTGCCTATGCCAACATCAGGCTGGTTTTGTCAGCTCATTCATAATCTCTGCTTTGCTCTCAGCAGAATCTGTTGCACAAGACAGATTTCAGCCATGGCAGATGCCTTTTTTTTTGGTGGGAGCTCCTGCAGAAGATGGGTCGGTGTAACTGCTACTTGGTTCTTAAGGTGTCTGTCTAAATTCCACATCCAGACCCTATACCTGAGTGAAAATTGGGTGCTTGCTGTTCCCCTACCTCTCACTGCTGCCCACTCCCCACTTTCTGTGACGAGAAACTTGAGTGAATGGGGTGGAAAGAGCTTCACTGTTCTTAGACCCGAGTGTCTGGATCATCATCAGCCCAAGGTCCCAGGGCAGCCTCACATGTACCTTCTGTGCAGTCCTAGTGAGAAGAACTGGGTTGAGGAGCCTGAATTTTAGGTGCAGCTTTTTCGAAAGTACAAATGGAAGTGAAAGATCCCGAAAACCACATCCTGAAAGATACCTCTGGTGTTTAGGTATTCCAATACCTTTGAGGATGTGGATTCTCATGTGTATGGATCAACACAATGCTATGTACCAAGCACAGGATCAGGCCAGTGCCAGCTGTTTTACATCCCCTGCAGCCTGGACTGCAGTGTGGACTTAACAAGTGCCATTGCAGTTCTACCCTCTGGGATCCCATGAGCTGACGCAGCTGGACATTGTGAGCTGCAAGTCTCTCCCCAACCCCACTTGCTTTGTGGGACTAAGAAGCAGCAGAGATTATCTGGAGCTATGAGGCCATCAAGGAGCATCTGGTGTGAAAAAGCAGTTCCTCAGCAATGTGCTGGGATGCCCTGAGCTGCATCATGACTTGGGTGACTGTGTCGCGTTGAGTGTGCCATGTGACATTTGGCAGTGTGACTTGATACTGGGGTCCTTGTGATGGGACAGCAAAGACCATGACAGTTCTTTGTGGGCAGCTGCACCACCCACCCTGCCTGGACTTGGAAGCTAAGTGGGTTTGGGTCTAAGTGAGGTGTATGCTGGGGAAGTGTTTTCTATAGCACATACTTTTGCTATCCAAAGAGAAAACAGAGAAGCACTGCCATGGCAACTATTCTCCCTTGAGTATATTTCCAGTTTTCAAATCTCGTTCTTTTTTTTTTTTTTTTTTTTTTTTTATATCCCTAGTGTTTAATTTAAGGCCTTTCCTAATTGGAGTTCAGAGAAGCAACTGAAGCATCTTCTATTATTAGACAAAAAGTTCAGTCACCTTCCCACATGACTGACAAAGTACAAGATCAACAGAATTGAATGTTGCTGTGGGTGAGGGAGGAGAGGATCTAAAATTTGAAATGCATCATATTCAGACAAATGAAACAAATGAAACTTTTTACCCAGAGCAAAGCATTGAAATAAAAAGTGGTGTAAAGCATGACAGTTTTGGGTAATCTTTCCTGCTGGAAGATCTTTCTAGCTGTTTTATCCCTGTTTGTAGAGTTTGTCAATCCTCTTTATGACTCAGCTTTGCAAAAGAACATCTTTCCAAATCAACATGTGCTGACTCATTGAAATCTCTTTCATTAGCTGTAGTATTTAGCTAGGGTACTTTCAAGGTGATGGCTACTGCAGTGGTGTTTATTTGAAGTAACAAGTTAATGTAAAACCAGTCCTCTCATTCTCCAGTGCCTTGCTTCCTCCTGCACACCAATACCCACATGTAGGAAATCCAAGCTAGAGGGAGAGGAAAAATCCTGTGGAAGAAGGTTGATGCCCTTGTGCTGTCAGGGAAGGGTAGTGTGAGGTGGGGAGGTCAGTTGGATAACCTTGGGTGTGCCATAACTCACACACTGTCCTTTTGCCTTGGCAGCTGTTGGAAGGGGACACTTCCAAACCCCTTCTATAAGGGCTTATGCTGTGATGGCTGCAGCACAGTTAAACATAGAAGAGGAACTAGAGATGCCTCACAGCTTCTTTAGCCCTGCTCTGAGACAGACCATGTGTCTTCCCTACAACAGGGTCCAGGGAACAAAGATGTTCCTGGAAATCACCAGCATGACTCTCCTCTCACTGTTTTGCCATCTGTTTTGCAGAAGACTTTGGTACCTGCCTTTGCAGAGAGCAGTGCTCTTTCTCTAAGGACATCCTTGGTGCTGCTTCCCAGGAGGGGCAAAATCATGAGCTACAAGAGAAGTCTGAGCACATGTCCCTGCCTCAGGGATGAGAAAAACAGAAACACTGATTTTATGAGATACCACATCTTGACAACCTGGCCTAGAACATCCTCCAGTTGAGAACCTGTCCAGCTAATTTCCAAACATGAAAGCAGTTCTGCAAGTTTTGGAGTGATTGATCTGAATGGTGAAACAGGGTTTGGAGCAAATAGAGCAGGAAAAAACTGTTATGGTTTCAGGCACACAGGGTGCCAGGAGTGGTTTTGTTTCTCCCAGGTGTATTTGGTGGTCTGACTGAGTGTTTAGCTTCACACCTCACCTTTCCTATCTCCCTGGGCATGGCAGTGACACTGCTCACTTTTGGGACAGGCAGTGCCCTGTTACCCACTTTGCTCCTCCAGGCATGGCTGGTATCAGCTTTCTAATGGTTGCACAAAGGATCTCTCTGGACTCAGGAATGAAGGTCAGAGCTTGAACTAGGGGAATCTCCTGGCCGGAGTCAGCTCTCAACAGAGAGAAGAGACCTGTTAACAGGTGGCAGGAGTTAATTTATTTTACATTTCAATTGTGCTATTTCTGAACTAGAGTGAAAAATGAAAGCTTTTTCTGTAGCATGTAATTTAGATTTTTGGCTTTTAAAATTTTGTTTATTTTGAATGGAAGCCCAGTATGCATAGAATGTAGCAAAAATTGCATAGAGACAGACAGGGACTTTTGTTTCACCTTTCAGGTTACTCATGCTTGTGATGCTAGGGCAGTAGCATTTGAAAAGACCTTGGATATTTTCCCTTTGCCTGGAAAGAAATATGTAAAAACAAAAATCCTGATGGAACAATGGAGGCATCTGCTTCCAGATAACTCTACTGAAAGCAACAAGATAGGACCACACACACCAGAGGGATGAGGAAATTGTCCTAGGAACTACCACCCAGCTGAAGAGTTTCCCAGTTACTGCAGCTCCCTGTCCTGGGAGACACAGTCAAGGGGATGAATGGGAACTCCAGAGACAGTCCTGGTGTGAAGATAAACAATTGTTTTCCAAAATATTTGATCTTAGAATCCATGAATCCATTTATCATAAATAGCCATTCAACAGCCCACTGTTATGACAAACTCCTCTGGAATGAATCCAGCTCCAGAATTATGACAAGCTAAAAATGATGTCTATTCCCATGGCTATAGACACAGAGCTGCTACTCAGCAACACATGCACCACCAAGTGCCATAAAAATAGTCCCTTTGGAATTATTCAGTGTTTGGGACTTGTCATTTCTTAGGTAAAAATGGATCAATTTTGGCACAAAAATATGCATAATATGCATTCAGAGTTTTATAAATAGCATTTATAAAATTATGTGTATAATTTTATCTCAAACTGATGCTGAACAAACAGACAAAACAATCAACAAGAACTTAACACAGAAGTTTTGTTCTGAGCAGAAATCTTTGCTGGTAACTCCTTAAATAACAGTAAGACTTTTGCTTTAGAAATGCAGATATCTAGAGACCTTCTTCCTCTTTCTCCTGCTTCCTTACTTGCTTTAAGACACCTTTAGGTAAAAATAGTTGAAATTATTGTCATAATGGCAAAAGTGATGACTGTAAGCCGAAGAAGCAGGCCGGGCTAAAGTTGTCATTCTACACAAATTAATTCCACAGCTTTAGCTATTGTATGTGAGAGGGTCTTCCAAATGCAGGGCTTTATATCAGCTTTTGCAAGTGGAGGCCCAAATGTGATGGAAACTCAGCTGCTGAAATGGTACTCAAAGCCAGAATAGGGGTCAGTAGCTGGGACATAAATTGTATTGGCTCTTAAAAGGGAATTTTTGTCTCTAAAGGTCCTCTCTTTTGGTCTTTGTCTCTAAAGGTTCCCAGTCACACCCTGTAGCACCCAAAGCCCTAGGGAAGGGTAGGAATTAGGGATTGTGAAGATGGTGTCCAGTGAAAAAGTGCTGCCACAAAGTGAAGCAACAATGCAGCAGAACTCCATGTGAGGCCTTACAGGAGGGGACAATGTTTTTGTTTGAGAACAGAATAGGTTTCATTCACTCACAATTGCATATCTGTTGTGTCCTGACATGAGGGGATGAGACAATTTAAAAATGGGATTTAGTGACTGGGGAGAGACTTAGGGGGGTTGTAACTAGGTGATCTTCAAGGTTTCTTCCAAGCCAAACCTTTCTATGATTCTATATGACTGACAGAGGAGAATAAAATGGGCTTCCCAGAATGGTGCAATAGCACAAGACAGCAACTTCACTGAAATTCTGAGATCATTAAAAGTGTAATGCCTTTTCTTAGAAATAAGCATTTAAAAATTCTTTTAATGAATTATTAGATTTTTAATTGAAAAAAAGAAGTATTAAAATACTATATTTTTTAAGAAAAGGTTTTCCATTATTTCTTGTGTTTTCACAGAACTCAGTGATTATTGTCTAGGGAAAATTACATTCCTCTTACCATTTTACTAAAATTATCAAATGGTTTCCAAGACAACTTCCCAGTAACAGGGTTTGTTAGAGAAGCTTCTTCACCCTAGGTATTCCATAGCAGAGTCTTAGGCTTTAAGTCCATTATGGTCATTTATCTCAACAGCACAGTGGTAGAAACATCTTGAGCTGGGTGCCTCTGCAGAGGATCCCTGAATAAAGAAACCCCTGGACAATTACACCTTTACCTTATAAATTCCCTACCCCTCTCTCATGACAGTGCTGATTAGTAGTAATATTAGGGCCCAGGGTCTTTCTGTTCCTCATTGGGTCCCTTCATTGTCTCTAGGTGGGATGTTTATTTTCTTATCTCTAAGGTTGCAGCTTTTCTGGCAAGTGTAGTAGCCTTCCTTACTTCCTTATCTTCCAACTCAAACTGCTCTGGGGCCTCTTTTTAACTAAGTAAAAGTTCAGCATATCTAGGTGCAAGTTCACAGCTTGCGGCCTAAGGCTTCAGCACATTTAGCTACTAATGCTAAGCAAGGTAGGCTAAATGATTGCTATCTTTTATTTCTTTACAGGTGCACATTTCTATTTCTTGAGAGGTCAGGGAAGTCTTGGTCAGAGAAATCAAGGGATAGACAACAATGTCAGAACAGTGCTTTGATGTTTTCCCACCTTTTACTAAAGCAAGAAATATCGCCTGCCAAAGTGATAAAAAGGAGTGAGGCTAGCAGGAGATTTATGCCCTCCTGGAGGCATAGTGTGCTAGCTCTCCTCCAAATTCTCTCATGCTATTTCCATGGCAACTCCATATAATGATAACTCCCACTGATTTTCTTCTTTTATCTGTTATTTTGGTCCTGATAGCGATGGAGCCTAGGCATACATTTCTTTCACACCATTTGATGCCCATCGACAATCAAAGTAAATAATGTCCTCATTCTTCAGGCCTTTAGGAAGTGCAGTTAGTTCATGGCACTTTCGGGAAATCACCTGCAGAGCTGGACAGAGCTGATACAGGCAAATAAGTGCTGCAAATGCTCAGAGGAAGCTGCAAAGGATGAACACTCAATCTCAGCACAAGGTGACCCATCCCTCTTGGGCCTTTCTCCTTCCTTTTGTTGGACTTCCAGCTGGTGGCTAAGGAGGCCATGGTGTGATAGCAGGATGGATAGTTTGGGTGCAGGGAGTTGCAATTCAGCTGTCCTGCCCATGGAGACAGAACGTCTGACTGACTGGGAGATATCCCATCCCCTCTTGCTGTCTGATCATGACAGATCATGAAGGATCAGGAGCTTCTTCCATGCAGAGTTGCATCTAGTGAAACCCTCAGACAAGTGCCTCTAACCCATTACTTATCATAACAGTGATAAGTGTGTCCCTCAGGGTCCATGCTGGGGACTGTGTTTAACATTTTAATCAATGATATAGACAGGGGATTGAGGCACCATCAGCAAGTTCACAGATGAAACCAATCTGAGTGGTGTTGCCAATACACCAGAGGGACGGGATGTAATCCAGAAGAACCTGGACAGACTGGAGAGGTGGGCCCAGGTGAACCTCATGTCCTGCACCTGGGCCAGAACAATCCCCACTATCAATACAGACAGGGTCTTCAAGACATTCAAGGTGGGGCTTTGCAGGGCTCTGGACAACCTGCTCTAGTTGAAGATGTCCCTGGTCTCAGCAGGGGGCATTGGACTAGTTGACCTCTAGAAGTCCCTTTCAACTCAGACATTTCTATGATTATATGATTTTGCTAAGAGAATACACACAAAGACATGTTTCTAAACTCCTTATATGAAATGTTCCCAAAGTTAATGTGTTTTTATTTCTTAGTATGTTGCTAAGACACATATACCCATAAAAATGATTCTAGTCTTAAACATAGAGATGCCTCTAAAGGGAGAACTGAAGCAGAAGAAACTTTTGTCATTGATTTTACCAGGAAGAATTTAACTTTCTTTTTTTTTTCCCAGATTTTCACTTCAAGTGTATCATCATACTTTTATTAATTTAAATGTGAGCATTGTATGCACAGTTGGAGGCAGAGCATGCTCTAAAAGCTGATTGCATTTGAAGAGTGCACCGTGAAAGAGAAATCAGGCAAGACACTGATCATCTCTTTGGGATCCTATAAAGGAGCATACAGCTTCTTTCAGCATTTCCTCATTCATTCAATACAGACAAAGTTGATTCCAGTTTTAGAGATTACTACTAGACAATAAAGACAAATTATATTAAAAAAAAAGGCAAGATGCATAATGGAACTTGCAGAGATAGGATCTTCCCTTCCTCTCATCCCACTTGTCTCCAGGATTTGAAAAAAAATTACTCATAGATAGAGCCAGGGCTGACTACCTGTGTAACTCTGGCTTTAGGACTCCTCTTGTTGGATGAAAAATGTTGATAGCCATTAAGATACGAATCACAAATCTGGTGTGAACGCACTCGAACACTCTGAATAGGTTAAAAATGGTGCATGATCCATCTTTGTGCGTTCTGGTTAGCTCAGCAGAAACGGGATTGTGTGTCCACAGTGACTGCAAATCCCACAGTGCCCCCGCCTGGTATCTGAAGATTTCGACATCACGATAAAACAGGCAGTTCCAGATTTCAGGCCCTCACACAGGACAGGTTTTAGTTCATCTTTCAGCGAACACACCATAGCACAACAGGTGGCAGAGCCAGACTGCCTGGTATCACTGGCTCTGGCACAGTCCACCTAGGCAGGCCCAGGAGCTTGGTGGCTGCCATTTGGGAAGCTGGACAGGATGGGGATCAGAGCTAATGAGCTATCATTTGCCTGGACAGCCAAGCTCCCAGAAGAATTCTCACTTGTCCATTTGCTGCCCTACCCAGTGACTGTCCAACTCCCAAGGTCTGCAGCACCAGAAGTCTGTGACCCAGGGTCTGGGGACTGTCTGATCCTTCTTGCCCACAGACACCTCAGCAGAGCTGGGCAGGAGGCTCTCCAGGTAGCCATTTCTCTCCAGTGCAACCAGTCAGGAAGAGGTTAGCTGAAATCCAACCGAACTGACTAAAATAAAATAAGTTCAGAGACAAGCTTTTTGTATTTCTGTATAAAACAAGCTGAACATCACAGTGGAAAAGCTTCCTTTTTAGGCTGAAAAATTTAGTTTTGGGTTTTTTTTAATTGGAACATGCTGAGTCAACTAAATAATTTCATGTGAGCAAAATTGCAAATTTTACCAAAGTTCAATCAAAGGCCATGAAATAACTTTTTTTTTTAAGGTTTGAATGTTAAAGCTTTAATGAGATGCAGATTTTTTTTTTCTTTAATTACAAGGAATCCAGCGTGCTGTGGTCTGACTCCTCGGCCTGCAGCAGGAACACACCCCGTCCCCTTCCCCTTGCGCCCTCCCCCCGCCTCTTTCTGGGCCTTCTGGGGCTGGTCCCGGAGGCGGTGGCTCCGGGCTCCGCGGGGAAATCGCGCCCCCTGGTGTCCATCGGTGGAACAGCGGGAGGAGCCGCCCCGGCGGGTTTTGGGGCTTAGGGCAGCGCGGCCGGTTCCTCTCCTCGCAGCGACTTTCTTGGCGTCACTTTCAGCTCTGTGGAACCAGAAACATACAACCAGCCTCCTCGCTGTTTTGATGGAGGAGCTGCTTTTACTTCTGCCAAAATAAGCCCGGTGGGACGTGGCCCGCTGGTCTGGAGGCCACCATGGCAGATGCTGAAAGCATCCTAGACCCAGCATTCTTCATTGCTCCCTTCGGCACCAGTCCCAGGTGTCTGGTTTAGAGGCTGAGGGTCACGGCCGGCTCATTCTAGGCAAATAGGCAGTGAGAGGGTATTTCGGCACTGGTAAAACCGGAGTGCCTGCAGGAACAGCTTGTCTTATTTACTGTGATTATAGGGGGTCCTGGGATGACTAAGCAACACTGAGCAATGCTTAACAACACTGTGCCTAATTTCTGAGATTCAAACACGTGTTTGTTCAGTCTGCTAAAACCAGTAAAGTGCCGATTTCAGGAAAACATGCTTTCCCACAGCACTGAGCAAGGAGTGGCACCAAGATCAGGGATACTACTTAGGTCCCTTTCTCCCCATAACTGTAGACCTTACCCCAAATTTTCAGCGCTTCTTCACACTCCTACTCTATAATTTGAACCTCATTGCAGACCATTCTGGGTGGAGAAACAACAGACATGGCTGTATGTTCAAGACACAACATTCTATTTCAGCTTTTGACTAATTCATTAGATAACAAGATGCCCATTTTGTAAGCTACAGCCTTTTCTTTCTCCGCAAATGTACCCGTTAACTGGTTTAATGGGAGAAACTCACAGAGATAGATCCAGATAAGATCAGCCTGACAAGCTGGGAGGGCAGCTCTTGCCACACTTGGCACTTCAGAAAGCAGAAAATGGCACTCATATCTAGCAGGGTGCTTCACTCATCACCATAGCAAAGGCAAAGCAAACACCAGTTTCCCTAGAAACTGTGGGTGCTAGGGCATGTTGACTTTAAGGGAGGGAAAGTAAGAAAGTCCTGGGTACAGAAGGGTGAATATGCTGCAGGTAGAGAGAGGGGATAACACAAGTTCCAGGCACACAGTGACTGGGTCACTGGAGTGGGGGAGAGACATCATCCCGACACAGCCCCATAACCACTGTCCTGCACTGTTTGGTGCAGTGGCAAAGACTGCCCTAGGGCAGAGAGGGCCAACTCCCTCTCCGTGGGTGGCCCCTTAAGGGCACAGATTTGTCGAGTGCATCTAGTCACCAACTACTTACCAACACCAGCCTGAGTGGAGTGATGCATGACACCTGGTACTCGAGGGCTTGCTGCTACCAAGGCACACCTCCACTTTGCATTCAGAGCCCCCAGAGATCAGTCATATATTGGCAGGGATCCTCAGACTTCCTTCCCCAGGACTCCCTGCCAGGAGATGCAGCTGCTGCAGCAGCATTCCGTTTACAAGTGGCCTTGGGTGCTGTTTCTGGCTCTGCCTTAGAGACAGACCTTAGAACTGTTCAGTCCCTTCTGTTTATAACCACACAATCTCCTCCAGGGCAAAGGAGTAACCGGTGTTGGGCAAAATGAACCTGAAGAAGGCATTGCCCAGCAATGGTTGCTTGTGGCAATATACACCAACAACATACCAAGCTACATGAGTAAGGGTGAAGTTAACAAGGTGAGGGAAATGGTTATTCCCCTTTATTTAGCACTTATGAGGCCTTATCTGGAGCACTAGGTTCAGTTTTGGTCTCTCACTGCAACAGAGTTTGATCAAGGGGAACAAGTCTAGCAGGGGTCCACTGATTGGGCTGATTGGAGCATGTCAACAGGAGAGACTGATGGACCTGCTCAGCCATGAGAAGAAAGGCTAGAGGGGATCCACTTGCTCTTGTCTATTAAGTAAATGGATGCTATGGAGAAGATGACACAAGACTTTTCTTAGAGGTGCACAGTGAAAGGACTAGGGGACGACAGAAATTGCAACAAGGGTCATTCTGATTAGATATGAGTTTAAAATAAACCCCAGTGAGAGTGATCAGCAGAGGGGCCTTGAGAAGCTGTGGAATCTCCACCTTTGGGGATACTCAAAGCTTACCTAGCCAAGGCCTTTATAACCTGGTCCAGTTCTGAGGTGAGTCTTGTTAAGGGCAGAAGCCAGACTAGACCTCTCCAGAGGTCCCATCTGACCAAAATATTTGTGTGTCTCTACAATTCCACTAAACCTACTAAAATGCAAGAAGAGGTGGAAATGAGGAGGAATCTTGTGGCTTCTCAGGACCACCAGCTCCCTGCATGGGTGGAAGATCACACTTTGAAGGCAGCTTGGGGCAGAGCTAAGCAAGAGGCATCCCACATGTTACCCACATATGGCAGCTTTTAAATCTCATGTTTATTTTTAAGCTACTGCAAACCTAGTCTATTACTGGGGAGTATGTGTGTCAAGAACAGTGTAAGCTAAGCAACCCACCTGGCTTTCTGGTAAGGTAGAGAAAATCAGTGCTCTGATGCTGCCACCTGTGGGCTTGAAGGGAGAGGGTGAATCCCTCCCAAAGAAACATCTTGTTTGGGGATGATGGTGTCAGCACCAGCTGCCAAAAGAAGAGCTTTTCTGACAAGCTGGAGAGAATCTGGAAGTTGAACCCAGCAAAGACCTTCCCCATCCAAGGCACTGGCACCACTGGTCTTGGTCTATGCTCCAACAGTTTACAATACCTTCTATAACCGTGACTGACTGGTCATGTGGAGCCCTACAGCCCTGGCAAGCCTGTGGGATGGTGACTCTGAAGGTCCTGGGCCTGAGCAGTGGCTCTGACCCACTTTGCCCACTTCCCATGACATCTCTGACCTGAAGTTCAGCTGAGTTTATCCTGCCTCCCAATAATCCTGGCTGCTTTCATAATCCAGGTGTTTTCTGTGCCAATCCTTCTTTCCTGTGTACATTTCTGGTGCTCTGGTCTCCTTGAACAGGGAGATGAGGGACCATAAACTAGAGGACCCTGAAGGCAGCAGACCTACAGCCCCCATCAGAAAGGGCGAGAAGGTAGGGATGAGCCTTACTGGGTTTACTGGCCTTCCAGTGGGCATATTTTAAGAAAAAATAGTACAAGGATCAGGTAACCTTCCAGCCTTCTCCACTTACTGCTCTTTTTGGGTCTACCCTGTCTGGCCCCACCAGTTTAGGATTTTCCTGGGACATGTGTGTGATTAAGTGGCTGGCTGGTTTGGTTTAAGCTCAGTTTTAAGGAAAGAGGAAACTGTAGCTTTCCCAAAAACCTATCCTGGGATGTGAGAAACCTTCAGAGCAGCACCACCCCTTTCCTGCCAGTGCCAAGTTCCACAGAAATTTGTATTTGATTTGGCATTTAAATCAGCCTTCACCCAAAGCTGCTTTAATATTTAACAAGTGCAAAATAACTCTGGGCAGATTAGCATTTGTGTCATCACAGAGGTCTAAAAAAAATTACTCTAAAAGGCACTGTAAATCCATGGAAGGAGATTTTCACTCTCTACTGAGCAGTGTGCACACTAAAAACTAAGTAATAGAGAAAAGTGCTGTGCCCTGAATCAATAGGAGTGCATATGGTGTCCCTCAACCCTCCTAGTTCTGCTGCCTCTGGGGCCAAGGTGTGTTTAGGAGACACTTTCTGGTTTGTGGCAGTCAGTGAAGAAGTTAATAAGTGTCTGGAATATGTAAAACACACACAGTAGGAGCACGCTTCACTCTTACTTCTCTTGTTAGCCTGTCCCTTTGCTCTCCTAGACTCCACTGAAGAAGGGGATCTGGCTCTTTTTTAACACATTTTTGTCTCCTCCTGGGACTTTTTTTCTCTCCCATCCTCTGTGCTACAGGTGTGGAAACATGTAGGTGAAGGGGGGAGGAGGAGGGAAGGGTAAGCATAGTTTTCACCTCAAATTTACTAGAGAAAGGCAAGATGACCTGTGATGCATTTCAAACCAATGCCTAGGAGGGCACTTTCTCATGCCAAGTGATTCAGAAGACCCAAATGCCCCTATAGTGTCCTTCAGTGTGGATAGGCAGAGTAGGGAAGACCCAGTCTGACATCTTCTAGACAGAATTGTGCCTGAGGAAGGGAGTTTGCTTGCCAGGAACATAAGGATATGTAGTAACATAACATATCATGTATAAACTCATGGGAGAGGAAGCCTCTAAAATGGAAGACTGCAGCCTCATACCATCAGGAGGTTTTTAAAAAAATATACATTAACATAATAATAATCATCATTCTTTTCCTTTGATATTGTTTCTATTTTCAATTAAAAATATTGCACATGTTCAGAACATCAGAATGACATTTTTTTACAAGATGAATTAAATACCCACAAGCTCCTTTCCTACTCTTAATTGTGCAAGTACCCAGCACAACACAAGGGAATAAATACAGGAATATAGACACAGCAGACATAGACAGATGTAGTAAGAAAATGATCATGACCTTCCTCCTGTATTAGCATGCTGTGGCTTTGGTTTATATTTTTTTCATTTCTTAAGCACTTTTAACACTGGATTGGCTTGCTTTATTTAGGAAAAGTGACCCTCTTCTGCAGCCTCAAGTAGGTGATCTCTGGTCCACAGTGACAGCTTCAAAGAAGCCAGCATCTCCCTGCTGCAATCTCCCAGGTGACCCACTCCAACTCATGGAGAGCTGTTGTTGTTAGAGGAATCACATTCCCAAGAAAAAGCACCAGTCTCTCGTAGTCAGGTTGTTTGTTTTGTTTTTTGTGGTTTTGTTTTGGATTTTTTATTAATTAAATATTCCATATACAAAGTACTAAATAAATATACAGCTGTGTCAGACACTATTGTACCATACACACCCATTTGGAGACTCTATGTATTTATAAATGAAATATCATGGAAAGCTATTTACCAAATGCAAAGCAGGCTACAGAATGATTGAACTCTGCAGACTCATTGCTTATCACCAGGGTGCAGTCCACACAGCACGCACACACATACACACACATGCAACACACGTTCACGGCCACTCACTCCTGGAAAGAAGGTTGTCCACCCTCCATAAGCTGTCTGCTTGGAAAATGTTTGTGTTATTGCCACAGACACACTTGGGAGGAGGCAGAGCTCCGAGGTGCACAGGATTTAATCCCACCAGCATATTGCAAACAGTTGCATGGAAGAGGTTTTTCTGTGTGATCCTCAGCCCAGGGTGGCAGGGATGGGGAGAGGTTTGTGGGGTTAGGCAGGCACCTTGGGGAGTTCAGCTGAGGCATGTGGTCAGGAATCAGAGTTTGGAGGGAGGCTTATGCTAGAGGACAAATAATGAAGAAGGAAAAGGGAATACTCTTTTACTCTCTTCTCCACTGACCTCTAGAGGAAAGACAGGCAGGGCTGGGAGTGGGTGCAAAAGTAACAATGGAGAGATAAGGGTACTCTTGGTAGTATCTAAGGTGTATTCACAGATGGACAGGAGTGCAGATGTGTAGGGGTGATGCTCCTGTTTCTGCCTCTCCTCCTATCAGATGTGGGGCACAGGCATCCCCACAAGTGGATCAAAGCCCGTTGTGGATGAGGCAGAGACAGTCACAGATGATCTTCCTGCTGCTCTAGCACTACAGCATTCCTGGTGAAAATAGGCCAGGCAAAGTTCTTCCCAGCAGGTTCTTCTGGCAGAAAAGATGAGTTCTGTCCCACAGAGAAACATCATGAGAGGGGACAGGATGGCCAGAGTGATGTCTGAAAGCTGTGTTTGAGGAATAAGAAGGGGCTACAAGGTGCTTGTGCATTGAAAAGATTACCTCTCTTCTTTTGCCAGTGTGGGTTGACTCTCATTTCTGTAGGACTGACTCACTTGTCACCATGTGCCCCATTCTCCATGCCTTTGCTGATGGGCTCTTAGTCTCTTTGCTTACTGTGGAGCTGCTACATGGGGCCTTTTCCACCAGTGTAGTCATGATAGGGGCTTGTCCGGGCCTTGGGACGAGGAATGGAGAAACCATTTTGGGGTTCAATGGTCTGAAAAGGAAGCATGAAAATCTTTACCTTTCAAAACTGGAGAGAAGTAATAGAATAGGGCTTAAAAAGACAAAAATACAAAAACAAACAAACAAATAAACAAACAAAAACCCCCAAACAAAACAAAAATCAAAACCAAACAAACCAACCAAACAAACAAACAAAAAAAACCAAGCCAAACAAAACAACAGAAGAGAGGAGGGAGAAACAGAGGTGAAGGCTTCTTGAGAGTGTGATCAATGGGGTTGTGGAAGAGGAACCTGGCAGAACAAACCAGTAATGCAGACATGTCACCAAAGGACATGTGGGGACATACTGTGAGCTATTAGGCCTGACTAGGCTTTGGTCTGTAGGAGAACAGGTGACTGGGCATGGGGACTCAAAGACTACCTACTCTGTAACTGCACTGCAGCTTCCAGTGACTGCTGATGGGAATACATTCAGGGCACGGGCTGGAGAAAGGAGTATGATCTCCCGAGGAAAGGGCACAGTCTACCACAGGACCTGTGCCCAAAGACAGGACTTCTTCTGTGATGTCAAATCGAGAACTATCGAAAACCACAACCTCCAACTTTGCCTTGGGGTCTTTTGCCTCCTTGTGTCCCTGGAGACGTCACAGCTCCCTCCCGCCAGCCACAGGTACCTCCATGAACACATCATGGTATTGCCAAGCTCCATGCAAAGCACCCGCCTGACTTCACAGAACCTGCTCTAGATCTGTCTTTTCCCATTCTCTTTCCCTTCAGCACCTGAACAATAGCCTACATATGGTGAAACAGGTGAAGGGGGATATGATCTTACCTTCATCTGAAAGTGAGAAGAGTATGGGGAGTAGCTGAGGTCTCCTGTGTCTCCTGAGTCACAAGAAAAGAGGTAGGAAAAGTTGGTGAGTTATTATATGGTAGCTTGAAAATGCCACATCAAGGAACACTCAAAGGGTCTGTGGCTACGTTAGCAGCTGTTTTTAGACTGATCAAACTATGCAATATGTAGCCAGGAATGGGTTAAAATAGTTAGGTAGGTGACTTATTAAATATTTTCTTATGAAAGCAGGAATGAGTGGTATTGTAAATAACAGAACATAGGTGGCCTTGGAATTTAGACATCTCCTGTTGCCTCACAATTACTGTCATCAGCATCAGCCAAATCCCTCCTGTCTGCATGCACATGAATCCCACTGCAGTATTTCCCAGGGAGAGCACAGACTTTCTTGGTTATTATTTTACAAACCTGGAGGTGCGATTCCAGGAGACAAATGTGAACTCAGTAACAGATCTATGGAGAGTGCAGTCACATCTCCTAACCAGAGATGTGGGAAGCTTTGATTGAGAAAGTATTTTCCTGTGCCCAAGTAGGTATGAGACTCATACACAGAAAATATATCCTTGCCTTCTTTTTGGATTATGGGTTCATTTTTAAATGGGTAATGGGAACCGGATCAGAATTAGAATAAATCATTTCCAAGGTATCACCTGGAGAGGTCTGAAGACCTGGAGCATTGCTAAGAAGCAAACAAAAACCACCCAGTTTTTACATGGACTTCCTAGATAGAATCATAAGGAGCTATGTCTTAGCCCTGACATGCAATAAGTCTCCTGCTCAGTTACTCCTCCTACATGCCTTTGACATTTGCATTGGTCCTTACTCTTTCCTTCTTGTCTGGAAATTAATTTTCACTTTCATTTCTAAAGTTTCATCAGTCTGACACTTTTTCCTATCTCTAAATTATCCATCTTCTATTAATCTAAAATATCCACTTCAAATCTTTTCTTATAGTCTTCCTACTCCTTTTAGCTCATAAGTGGTGCATGTGTGCTTAGGGCCGGGAGACAGCGGAATCGTTCACTTCATTGTACCTTGCATGATTTCATCTTGGTTGTAGGCACGGTTGTCCACCCCTGTGGTCTGCTTTATGAACTTAGGCTGGCAGGAGTCATTTTCTGGAGGGTAGTCCTCCAGCTTCAGAGGGGCAGTGAGGAAACAAATTTCAGGGACGATATACATTATAAGGAAGATCCATCCATTGGACACCAGAGCAATAGCCATGACAGGATCATCCCATTCAGGTTTCTCTAAAATTGTGTTGCCTTTTGTGAGCATGGTGATCCACACTACCCAAATGGCAATGGAGAACAGGATAGTGACAAAGATGTGTGCCCCATGTCTCTTCCAGTTTTTGTATGGCCCACAGAATGTGAACATGGAAACCAAGAAGGTCAGGGCCATCAAGAAGAGCACATAGATCAAAAGCATGACAAAGTCCTTGTTGAGGTCCTCCTGAGACATACCCTGAAATCTGTCTTTCTGGTTTACTAGCTTGGTGACTAAGTACTCGATGTTGATCACAACTTGTACCAGGGTAAAGGAAAAAATGAGGAGCAGCAACACCATCCAGGAGAAGGACTTTCTTCCTCTCACTAGTTTGTTGAGGTTGCAGGCATGGGTGAGGAGGCATGAGAAGCAGAGAGCAAAGATGACTCCAAATAGGAAGAAGCGAGTGGGCTTAATCCTGGAATTTGATTTAATGATGAAGGCAAAAGTGAGACCAAAAATGCCGAGTGTTCCCAAGAGAAAGAAGAAATAGACAGAGATCATGTGCCGCTTGCTGTTGTCTTGGACTTTACAGATGAGAAAGAAGAGTGAGCAGATGAGGAAAATGGTGACGACAACACCAGCTGCAGTCAGAGACTCCAGGACAATCCCCCAGGCCTTCTCCATGTCACAGAGCAGGTAGTAGTCAGCATTGATGCTGCCACAGCCACGGGGAGGTGATGCCATCCTCTCACTGTCTTGAGCAACCTTCCTGTTAAATGTTTCCCCAAAGCTGTAGAAGAAATGACAGGATGTTGTATTAACCACCCAGGTGCTTCCAGCAGTGGGGAAGGACAGGCAGGACATACCTCCATTCCCACCTCACTGGGCAAAAACACCACAGTTCTAAGTACATAGAGCTATGGAAGCAGAGCCATCCCCTTGTTGGCATCAGCTACCAATCCAATCACCTTAGCAGGAGACAATTCACCTTGCATGTCCTCTGCACCTTGCCTGGGGTTGTGCAATGTTGTAGGAGCATGGGAAGCAGGGAGAAGGTGAGGTTCTTTCTCAGGCATTAACTTGGTGCCCTACAGCAGAGAGACTCAGCTGCCTTGTCACTTTTGTGATACATGAGCAGCTGTTAGTCATAATACCGTTTATGCTCTTTTGATAAGTTCAAACAACATCAGTATCTTGTGCCAGTGAGGTTCAGAGATAAGCAATGCAGAACAGGAAACTTGTTACATCTCTTTTCCCTCTTTTACTTTCTTTGAAACACTCCTAGCTTTCTACCCTGCAGAGAACTAACCTGGATGCCTCCAGCATAGCTCTTACTTTAAGTAGCAAATACAGGCCACCAACCACAAGCCCTAAACTCATATTTCCCTTTGTGGCAGTGCAGCAATAAGAACTGTCTTAAAGACCTCAGTCCCCTCCTCAAGATAATGCCTTGCTCTGGCTGGAGAGCTTCTCATGTTCATTGCATGAGAAGTAACCACCAAGTTACCACTTGAGGAGTTCAAGAGTCAAGGATGGACAAGGTCTCTAACACACTCAGCACATTCCTGCTGTCTCGTCATAAGGAGTTCAGTGCTGTCTGAGTAAGCCTGTTTTAAGCCCATCTCACCAGAGGATGAGAGGGATTTTTAGGTGAGCTTTGCCTATTGCCAGGGGGAATTGTCTACTTCCTTGGGAGCCTGAAGCATGTGCAGAAACCCACTGCACAAAGGGGTTGGGTGCTTTGTAGCCTATTATGCAGACAGAGTGAATGTAGAACCCAGGGGCCAGGTGCTGTTTTCTAGATACCAGATTGCTCAGTTAGGCTTGTGTCTCTAAAATCTATCAAAATAAGAGTTTAGATACAGTATCAGCATGAATCATGGGGAATCTGGCCTTAATGGTGACCCAAGTGGAAAATCAAGGGCTTTCTTTTCTGATATATAGAGAAAAAAATAGCCTTGGGAAGTTTAGTCTTAAGTGCTTGTCATGCCATTTGCCTTGATTTTCTCCCTCCAGAACAACATACTGCAGCAGTTATGAGGCTGGTTCTAAAACCCTTCTAACAGATTTTAGAGAGTGTAGGTTGAGTCTTCAATAAATGGCAGTTGATCTAATCAAAAGATGAATGAAGAGGGAAAGTAGCAATTACTCATTCTCAGCCCCACATATGCCTCAGTGTCACCTACTTATAAAAGGTGGAATATTTTTCCAGCTTGTAACATCACAGTGTAAAAGGAGATCTGCATCTTTTCAAACTTAGCTACAATAAAATGCAAATTATTCAAACATGCAGGAACTCTGGACTGCCATAGAGACAATGTGGCAGTGGAAGTTTTCACAAATAATTGTACACAAAATTTTGGGGGATTTATGATCTCCTTCACAAATAGCTGAGAGTTATCTGGACATTTGTGAGAAATAATAAGCCCTTCTGAAAATCTGGAGAGTAAATGCCACAATTTTATCCACAGACATCTACTGTTGATCCGATTAGTTTATCTATTCACAGCTCTGGCAAATGCAGACCATTGCCTGTTGTGGGAGCAAGTCAAGATCCCAGAGAGCCAGTGAGAGACACAAAGGTAGCAAAGAACCCACTCATAGCTCTGAGTCCTAACTGGTGCTTACTGCAAGTGGCACTGGCCACAGT
>VYZU01018532.1:0-65266 GCA_013401355.1 Ceyx cyanopectus | reverse complement strand
CCTGGCCCCATCTTCTTGACACCACCCTGCAGAGAAGTGAAGGATTCCTGGGTCTGGCTGCAGGGCCAGGGATGAATGGCTGTCACACTCTGTGGTGCTTCATACAAACAGCCCAGCTAATACACCTAGCACTGCTCATGGAGACACAGTGCTGGTCTGAGCTCAGGGCATCCATCCTTCCAGTCCCACTTCATCATCAGTGATAAAACAGCTGTATTTCCCTTTCTGCACATCACAGGGTGACAGAAGACAGGAATTTTTACTTGTTTTTTTCCTGAGTGCTTGCTCCTGTGAGAAATCAGGCTCTGGTTTCCTACTTAGGGCAGTGCTGGCAATCTATCACTTCAACAAGGCTATCTTGACAAGGCATCACTGTTGTTTTCTCGTGCCTGTGTGAGGCTGCAGTCACAGTTGTACAGTTTTTTTCCAACTAGGCAGCAAATTACTCCTCAGGTTTGCAGAACCTGTTGGAGATGTTGAGGTGGATGCTCAGAACAGAGTCATCATCAGATGGCCACTGAAGAAGCCAGAAGAGCCAAGCCAAGAGCCTGACCCTCCTGACCCCTCAGCTTTATGCTGAGCACACCACCTATGGGCTGGAATCCCTCCCTGGCCAGTCTGGGGTCCCCTGTCCTGGCCACTCCTCCCCACAGCTCTGGCCTTTCCCTGGCTGCACCCCCAGTGTGGGGCACGAGGCCCAGCAGTGCCCTTGCTCTGCACCCCAACCCTTGGCACTGAGTGTGCCCATGGGCTGGAGCAGACACTGCCTGGGACACTCTGCTGCCTGCACACAGGGCAGGGAGGAGTGTTAGAAGCTGAGAAGTAAAATCAGTGAACAGAATTAGCTCTGTTCTCACTCCAGCCAGGCTACCATGTTCTTGTGTCAGTGCTTTTCCCAACTGATGCTTTCTTTATTCCAGCCAGTATGAGCAGAACAAGAGATAAGAGTAAGCCAGGAGAGGGACAATCACAGGAGTCCTGAACTGCTGATGCAGAATCTATTTCACAATAATGACAATTTATTAAATAAATAAATACTATCTAACAGGAATAAAGTCCTACAAGACTCTGCAGAGCTGTGCAGGTTTGGAGAGCTGGGCAGTTCAGTGCTCAGCCTCCTTTCTTTGGGCTGATGACCCTTTTTCCTTTGCCCATAATGTACCTCCAATAAACTGCCATGCTTTGGAAGAACTCTCAGTCCTTTGCCTTTAGGTGTAGATTAGCAGTTGTCAGTTTATCCCAAATCAATTTGAAATATTTCAGTTCTTGCAGAAACCTTTTTTATCCAGCCTTGGGGTGTGACTTGCAGGCACCACGGGTGCTGAGAGAGCTGGGCTGTGTGGTTCTCCTCTCAGAGGTTGTCAGATGCAGCAGGTTCCTGAGTTCAGAGCTCCCTGCTCCACCATGCAGGTCTCCTAATTGACTTACTAGATTTCCTGGTCTTTGGGATACACTGATCCTGAGCCTGGAGGAGATGGTGTTTGAATATCAGCCAGCTTGCTTGGGCCCCCTTGCCCTCCAGAGCCCTGTCCCATGGGACTTTTCCAAGCAGTTCCCTGAGCAGGCCAAGGTTGGCCTTTCTGAAGCCCTCTCAGAGGCCTCTGTTCCTGGTACTCAGCAGCGAGGCCAAACCCAGCAGGTCAGGCACTTGCTGACTCACTGTCACTGTGTCCTGCAAATCCTCACTGGTCCTGACGAGCTGTCAGCATCTTTTATCTGACTTGCCTTGGCAGTTCTTGTTCAGAGCATCTTTCTCTGCACTTCTTCACAGCCAGGGGATGCCCAGGGACCAAGAAGGCCAAGGGCATCCTGGGCTGGCTCAGCAGCAGCGTGGGCAGCAGGAGCAGGGCAGGGATGGGGCCCTTGTGCTGGGGCCTGGGGAGGCCTCATCTCAGTGCTGGGCTCAGCTCTGGGCCCCTCATGCCAGGACAGAGCCTGAGGGGCTGCAACGTGTCCAGAGGAGCTGCCAAGAGAAGCAGGGGTGTGAGGAGAGGCTGAGGGAGCTGGGCATGGGCAGTGTGGAGCAGAGGAGGCTGAGGGGGGAGCTCATTGCCCTCTCCAGCTCCTGCCAGGAGGGTGCAGAGAGGTGGGGGAGGCCTCTGCTCCTCAGGCACTAGGGACAGAAGCAGGGGCTGGGCTGAGGCTGCAGCAGGGGAGGGTTCCAGTGGATACTGGGAAGGAATTCTTTCCTGAGAGAGTGGGGAGGCCCTGGCACAGGCTGCCTAGAGAGGTGGTTGAATCACCAACCCTGGAGGCATTTAAGAAAGGATTGACAAGGTCCATCAGGACATGCTCTGAAGAGTATCTGTGTATCTATATATATATATGAGTTCTGTACAGTTTCTACCCCACACCCAAAATACTCAGCTGCATTTGAAGCCCAAGCATGAGTTGACAGGCAGGCAAAAGACCCTCTTCCCAAGTCAGAGGGAATGGGTATTGCACTGGGAGTGGCAGAGGACCAGGGAGGTGAATGAAAGGAAGAGGTGAAGCTGTGTGGACACCATAGGAGGCTCCACAGATCATGTTTTTCTGGAAGCAAAATAAGGCAGTGACTTGCCTACTGATTCAATGAAGAGCATAAAGAAGTGGGTGGATAGATTTATCTTAAAATGCAGAGGAAAAGTCAGTTGTAGATGAGGATATAAATGAGGAGGTTTGAATCTAAATGAGATGACAGGGTAAATGGCAGGGTGTAAGGAGAGGAGGCTGTTTGCCAACGAAGGTAACACGTTTTGTTCTCTTAGTCTGGAGACTGAAGAGGCTGAAAGAGCAGAGATGTAAATGAGAGCTTGGGATTTAGCAGTGAGTACAAACCACAGGCTGGAGTCTTCCTCAGCCTGGTGTAAAACCACTACTGAACTGGTCTGAGATTAGGAAAGCTGCATTAACCCCAAGCTGACAGAAGTGGTCACTGGGCTCTGTACCAACAGTCTGGGGTTCCTTGGGACAACCTGCTCCAAGTGTGTGGAGCAGCCAAGGGTGTTTCAAATGACAATGGAAGCAGTTCAGAAAAGGCTGTCTTAGCCAAGGAGGAAAACATTTATCTCAGCATTGTCACACAGCCTCTGGCTCACACTGATGCCTGTGAACATTCCAGGAGTGAGTCAGGAAGGGACTGACATGGCCAGTTCATCAGTGCAGGGCTCTGGAACATCTGTATGCACAGGCCAGTTAGAACAGACACACACACACACACAAGCCCTGCCCAGTTGGCTGTACTGGGCTCCAGAGAAGTGTTTGTCTGCATCAGAGACTGGGATAAGGAGTCTATTTTTTGACCTTCAAGTACAATTAACCTTGTAGGGTGTTCTAGTAAAAAAAACCCTGTTCTTGGAAATGTTCTTTGTGATGGAGTTCATGTGGAAGGCTTGGTGGTGGAAGGCAGAGGGAAGGAAGATGGTATCACAGGTACAAAACTGTGATCCTTTTGCAAAACTCTGTACAAATGATCTGTAGTCAGGATGTATTATTACCAGAGAAACTGTAGACAGAAGCAAAATATAAGCAGAGTGAGGTGTGTGAGGCACTGAGTTGTGTGTTTGTGTTGGAAGTGTGGCTGTGGACAGGATGAGTGGAGGTTAAAGTCATTCTCTCCAGCAACAGAATATGCTTTTTACTTTGTTCCTCAAAAGGTTGAGCTGAGGAGCTGGGAACAGAACAGCCCCTCATGAAATCTCTTCACCTCCTCAATCCTTTCCTCTTCAGTGAGGCCCCTTTGCAGTTGAAGGAGAAAGAAATGCTGTACTTTGGGGACAGAATGTGTGATAAAGCCTGGAAATGTACTTTTTGGGTAGGTTTGCAGTCCACTGCAGTGTCTGTTAGTGAGACCTTAATGCATGTGCATGAAATTGTCTTTGTGTTTCCAGGAACACCAAGAGTTACTGTTCCAAAGAAACTATTGACTGCAGATTGCTTTGGTAAATATTTGTCCTGAGGTCAATAAATCTTGATACTCATCTCAGCAGAAGTCAATATTTACTTACTAGTAGTATTGTTTTAAAAGAAGATTATTGATAAGAGTATAAAATAGCTGGGTGCATGTGACAGGCTGCTGATAAACATCTTGAAGATGTTAAATTAGAGTTGTTGTGTGATAGAGAGGTAAATTACTGATACCTAGAAGATATTTTCTAGTCCTTTAAATATCTCAACTACATTTGAAATGCAGCACAACACTGAAGACAAGTGCTTGCACCCCAGGCAGCTGGGAAAAGGGGGATTTAATTAGACTGTCTGTGTTTACCAAGTAGAAAATTTACATGGAATAGACTCTGAAATTCAGCAAAATAAGTATATAGTTCATATATTCAATGGTACTCATTATTCTGAGTGCTTTTTTCAAAGTAATAGCTACAGTAGCAAAGATTCATTAGATCATTAAATGTCTTAAATACATGTTAGTTTCCTCCATAATGTGCCAAAGAATGTATCCACAAATAGTCAAGAATATTGTGCTTACAGCCAAGAGAAAAAAACAGCCTAGTGAAGTAAAGATGTCATCTAGGGCAGCATGTTGAGGTTTCTAGTGGACCTAACATTGTTGAAACCTTCTCAGAATCAGGGTAGAATTTCTGGTCAAAGCAAGGTGAAATAAAACAAGCATAAAGAAAATAACTGTCCATTTTTATTTCTTTTCATCAACAGAGATCAATAAAATGCTT
This sequence comes from Ceyx cyanopectus, assembly GCA_013401355.1. NCBI lineage: Eukaryota > Metazoa > Chordata > Aves > Coraciiformes > Alcedinidae > Ceyx > Ceyx cyanopectus. The sequence continues at coordinate 60,602 of VYZU01018532.1, read as the reverse complement.
GGTTGGATGAATTTAAAATAGCTCTCCCTCTCGCTTTCCTTCCACAAAATATAGAAAAGAAGGCAAATTTTATTTTGATGATTCCTATTTCTCCTTAATTCTACAGCACAATAGAAACCAGAAATATTTACAAAGCATCCAGATCCATCCTGGACAAAAGGCTGCATTGGTAATAATCACTTTCCAGGATGCCTTTTATGTTTCTAGAGCACAAATGTCTGTAAGGGAAGTAAGTATATTATTTCATTGTATTATATCAATTTGTTGACTTCTTTGCAAGTCAGAAGTGAAGAAAAAGAAAGGAAATATTGGATTTTTAATGGTGCTATGTTTCTGAAGGTACAAATGCTCAATAGAAAGGTTCAAAATACTAATTTAAGGAAAATCCTTGTGATACCTTTGATAATGTAGGAAGGAGGAAAAATCAGATTGAAATAATTTGCCTTTGAAAGGACACATAAAAATAGAAAAATTCACAAAAACACAAGAAATAAGAACAGTTCAAATCCCATACATATAAAGGGAAAATTTACTGTATACTGACTGAAAAGTGCAGTGAATAAAACAATCTGAACCACACTTTGTAAAGAGAATATCAAAGCTGATAAAATTCTATCTAATCTGCTTGGAAGGAGAGAATGTGAGGAAGAAATTTGTTAAAAAACAACTGAAATTAATTTGGTTAGACATTCTAGAGCTATTTAAATCTGCCTGTTGGACTGCTCACAAACGTGTATATTTTATATAACAGAACAATCTACTGGAGGTTTTTCAAAGTGGAAGTTTTGAGTTTTGTCAACCTCAAGCAAGTTGCAGTTGCATTAGAGAAGTCAGCAGCTTAGGCTGTTGTAAATTTGGGAAAAGCCCAGGATTTTCCTATACCATAAGAGTCTATAAAGTGTCAGACCAAATTACATCAGTCTTTGCTAAGTTCTGACAAAGCTCTCACCTTGAAGCATGCCCTGAGTTACAGTCAGATGACTCACAGGAGAATCATGCCACAGATGAGAATGACTTTTTTATTACCTCTGTCTCAAAAATAACTCTAAAAACAGAAGTGCATTGTGTGCTGGAGAGAATGAGTGGCCTTGTGACTACACTGAGGCAACCTGGGCCTTAAGACTTCTCCAAGGTAGACATCTATATTTGAAGCTTCTTTCCTAGCTAAGTAAGTGAAAGTTGCTCTGTCCTATTTTCAGCTAAGCAGCTACTTGGGCACCTCAGAAGCGTGCAGTGTTTTCATTGCCTCTTTTTATTGCCTTTAAACAAGACCTAGACAGCAGCTCAGAGGGACCAATTCACCACATTGAAGTCTAAGTTCTGAGGAGGTGAATTCCCCTTCCAGATGCTTTAAACTGCAAACAGACTTATTTCTTGGATAGTCTGTAACACATATTGACCTGTAACCTTAGAGCCAGATGAGAAAAGAGATCAGCCTTCATTTTACTCTCTTGATGCACTCAGGGCCTTTGACTTAGTTGAGAGGCTGACTTCAAATATTTCTTTGCGACCCCTGGTGTAACAGTAGCTAAATATTTTATACTTAGTCCAAGATCTAATTTTCTAGCAAAGGGCTGCTTTGAGGTGAAAGAGAGTAAAGGTGATCTTTAAAAACTTATGGTTGCCTAGTTAATAGAGCAGCTAGTGGAGAAAAAATAAAAGGGATCTTGTGTATTTGCTAAATGATCTGGAACTGAAGTGTAACACCAATGGACCTTACTCTTAAGTGACATTTTACTCCATTTTATGTACGTTGTATATTCAGTATAATCTCCTTTCTGGGACAATTTTAGTTTCAGATAAGTAGTGAGCTAAAAAGTCAATATTCCTTAGAAATGTTACTGCTTACACTGATGAAGGAGAAAGTCAGTGTTCAAAAGTTCCATTTCATACTACATAGGCCATTACAAAAATGATTTTTAAAGTATATTTGTACATCATTTACTGAGTATTCCTACTTTTCCGAGGTGATTACAGGAGGGAAACCTACTATTAAGGATAAAAAATACATATGTTGGCTAGGCACATACTGTATTCTGTGTATGAATTACCTGCCTCATGTATTACATTTTTCCATGTGGTTTTGACACCTTTTGAGATTTCTACTTGAAAAGTAGAAAAGAAAATGGTAAGAAGGAGACTGCAAACTGAATTTAGGATTAGTATCATCTATTTTAAGAGCCATGTAGTGCCCTCAGTTAGAATAAATCAAGACACCTAATGGTGTGTGAGGTTTCCAGTGCTGCTCTGCTCTTACAGGTTTCCTATGGATTATTTTGGTCAAAACCCAAAAAGTAGAGTTTAGTTGTAATTGGGCTTGAAATTTTGCCCTCGAAAACGAAGAGGATCAGCCTCACAAAGCTGATTCACACACTTGCTATGGCTGGAAAAGACCTTTAAGATCAAGTCCAACCATTATCTACCAGGGCCACTACTGCACCACATCCCAAAGCACCATGTCTAGGTGCTTTTAAATAATCAATTGTGAAGTGTGAGACCAACACCTGCTTCTCTACAACCTCCTATCATGTAGTTGTAGAGAGCAATAAGGTCTCCCCTCAACGTCCAGGGGCTCAGTTCCCCTCAGCAGGGACTCGCCTGCCCCAGCCCCAGCCCCTGCCCCTTCCATCAGCTGCGGCAGCCTCAGCTGTGGGGCTGCTTCCCGCCCTCGGCTCGCGCCTGCTCCTCCCCGCCCCGCCGCCTCAGGCCCTGTTCCCGCCGCGGCTCCTGAGCCAGCGCTGGTCCGGGAAGGGGCTCCCCGGGGGTCGCCCCCGAACGGCCCCTGTCGTGAGGGGAGTTTCGCTCGGCGAGTGGCCGCTGTGGCGGTTCCGCCTCCCTCGGATCTGCCGTCGGGGGAGCTGCTCCGCCCGGGCCGCCTCAGCAGCCGTCCGTGGGCCCCCGGCCTCGAAAAACCCTCAGAAGAGCGCCCGTCCGGCCCTTTTCACTGCCGTTCTCCGCCCCAGGGCAGATGTGCCTGCTCTGGAGCTGGTCTCGGTGAGTCTCGCTGAGTCGTTTGTGGAGTTTTCCAGCGTGCACTGGTGTGAGCTGTGGAGCGACACAAACCAGCGCCTGTGCTGGTGTCCGCTGGTGCCGCAGCAGCGCTTCGCTCGCCTTTGTGGTCACTCCCAGCTCAGCTCTTCCAGGCAGAGCGGTGTGTTCCTTACAGCCATTGCAGCTGAGAAACAGAGAATGTTGGGATTGGAAGAGGCTTTTAAGACCATTGAGTGCGTTAGCCCAGCAGTGCCAAAGCATCAGCAGCGTCCTTCAGCCGAGGGAGCTCTCTGCTGGGAACCTCAGCTCGGCCACTGTTGTTGAACCACAGAATGTCAGGGACTGGAATGGACCTAGAAGATCATCCAGTGCAGCCTCCCTGCCTGAGCAGGGTCACCTAGACCAAGTCACCCAGGAACAGATCCAGGTGGGGCTGGAATGTCTCCAGAGCAGGAGACTCCACAACCTCCCTGGGCAGCCCCTGCCAGGTTCTGGCACCCTCACTGGGAAAAAGTTTCTCCTTGTGTTTCCCCTGAACCTCTGTTGAGCCATGGAGTGCAGTGGGAGCACTTGTGGAGTTTTTCTGCATTCAGGCCCAGCCATGGACAAGAAAGGCAAGGAACTTCTCAAACTTTTCCCTCAGCTTGCAGCTCGTCATTCTGATTAACACACTACAACATTTAGGCCTGGACTTTGCTTAGTAGAACTTGCTGCATCCCTCTGTTGGCCATCTCTGCCTGAAGCTGCTGGGAAGGAATCACCAACCCTCTGCAGAGACTGGAGTTTGCCAAGGGCTGAGCTACATCAGTCCCCTGTCACCCCAGCAGGAGCACAGAGTGCTGGGCTTGTCCCCAGCTCAGCCTGCTTGAGCTCACCAACATGTGCTCATCCTCTGGCCTGGAGCAGGTGGAATGAATCTCCATGGAATGCAGAAACAAAGCTGCAAACAGCAGATTTAGGAGAGATTAATCATCATTTTTTTAATGAATACTTGAGAGTGGCCTAATCTGTACAGTAGACGTGGGGCTGTCACTGAATATATTCTGCTCTTGCTTAATACTCTTGATTAATACATCATATCATTTAATGGCTGCCATTATTTTTGTTAAAAGGTTGTTGAGAAGCTCAAACTGGGCACCTGAACCTCTCTTAGTTTTGACATTTGAATTTGCCAACCTAAACTTCTCTACTTATACCTGGGGCTAATTAGCATTATTAATCATAAGGGAATACACAAGAATAAAGGATTAATCAGAAGGTATTATCTTTAATTAAAATAACAATAATTTTCCCATAGCTTTGCTTGCATTAATGATGCTGGTCGGCAAGATTATTGGAGCATAATCACAACATAGCAATTTGCTAAACATAAATAGATGAGTTGCTTTCAGTGAACTCTAGTAAAATAATTAGCATCTGTTGAAAGGAAAAAGGACACGAATCAATATGGAAGAAAAATCTTCACACCATCCAGAAGGGATTGAAAAATTAAAGGAAAAAAAGTCTTTAGAAAAATGCACTTTCAAGTGTTTTTGAGAAATTAATCAGAAAGTAAATAGCCATTGAATGTTCAGAAATTCAATGTGGTGAAAGTGAAAACCTGTAGAATAATTAAGGTGGATAATATCTCTTTGCACTGCAAACATAGAAACTAACCCTTAATCACAGCAGGAGGCAAGTCTGGGAAGTCAGAGACATCACTAATGGTGTCACAAATAAATCATTCCTGGGCTGTGATCTTCCTGTCACTCCACACATCAAGTGTGGTGTCTTTTGACTGGGAAATTAGTTTGCAAGGGAACTGCACAGTTCTGTTGGATGTTTTTAGAATGATTTTACTCATGCAAAGCAAGGAACATCTATAAGCCTGAATGTAAAATAAAACTCAGTGGCATAAATTAAAATATATAGGTATTTACTTTGTAAGTATTTATCTAAACCACCACAATTATTTAATTAAGTTTGGGGCTGCTGAAGTCAGAATGGTCCTGACTCCGCCAGCTGAAAACTGTGGGAGTGTTGTTTTTTGGTTGTTGTTGTTTGTTTTTTTTTTTTTTTTTTAAGAGACTATATTGGTCAAAAATAGTTTGAGAGCAAATGAAATGTGTAGAGCTGAGGGAGTGTTCCAGAGAAAGTCTATTCAGGCGAGAAGCATCAAAGCATTGAAGCTTGAATGGGTTATTAAACAGTAAATAGTCTGGGAATGAAGGTAGAAAAATAGATATGAAAAGGAAGGCAGTGGATGTGATGAGCTTCCTTCAGAAGCTGGATTTTTTTTTCCCCTGGCCTGTGATTTAGATGTGAATTTATTCTGTACAGCACAGATTATTTATATCTTTTCTCACCACCTTTTTATCTCGTGATTTTAGCTTTGGAGTGACTTTAATGGGAGCAAGGAACAAAACTTAGCATAAAATAGAGATGTGATCCTGAGAGGGAGGCCAGGATTTGGCCTCTATAAGGATGAAGCCCTGAAATATTAGAGGTCATAACAGTTGCTGATTGTCTGCCAGAATTTCTCCTAAAATATTGCCTAAAAATACTCTAAGTTGAAATGGAAAATGTCATTTCCCCCCAAGTAGCTATTCCTCTTTAGCCATTAATTGGAGAAGGAATCCTGTGAACCATTTGTTATTCTGCTCAATTTCTGCAGGTTATGTCACAGATGTTATTTTTTTCCCAGTTCACTGATTTCTCTACTGATACAATGTTTAGGGGCAATTATTTCAGCTGCTAAAGATCATTTAAAGCATAGGCTTGCTCTAAGGAAATGCACAAAAAGCACGGCTTGCTTAGAGGTACATAATTTATATAAAGCATTTATTTCATCTCTAGGTTCCCAACAGAGATCTTGCCAAGCTCTGTAATAACTTAAAGCTTTAGGCTGGGCATTTGTCAGCCTGACCATCCCTGTTCAGAGCAGACAGCCTGCAAGCAGGGACTCCTGTCCACAGCATCCCCTTCTATCCCTTCTCCCTCTGCTACCCTGCAGGATTTGTCTTGGTAGCCCATTTGCATCAGGACTTTGCAGCCTTTTGGACATCTGGCTTCAGAATAATTTGTCTACAGATGATCCACTGGCTCTCCTTGTTATTTAGCCACTCCTTCACTCTCTGTCCCATTCACCCACTTATTAATAGTTTGATATTTCTTTCTGGTCAGTGATATAAAGAAGAGTAGCTCTAAGAACTAGTGGCTTTAGGATCTCACTTTGAAACACACATTCAAGACCAATTCCCTAATGAATGATCAATTACCAAGGCTTTAATCCTTTTAATATATGTCATGTTGATTTTTCTATCGTTCATGTTACTCAAAGCATCATGTAGTAAGCACCATATAAAGAAGTATTTTGAAGTCTATTATACCACTGTGGTTACTGTTAGCAACTTGAAACTCCATACAAAAATCAAATTAGTTTGACACATCAGCTTGGTGTATGCTCGTGTTGATTGGCATAATTCTATTAGCCATCTTTATTTCCTTATTAATCAAATCCCTCTCAGCTCTTTCATTATTTTTTCTGGAATCACTGTCAGGCTGACAAGCCTTTAATTACCCAAATTGCCTGTGTACAACCTACTGACTCATAGAATCACAGAGTGGTGGGGTTGGGAGGGAGCTCTGGAGATGGAGTCCAACCCCCTGCCAGAGCAGGGGCACCCAGGGCAGCCCCCACAGGAACAGATCCAGCTGGGGCTGGAAATTCTCCAGAGCAGGAAACTCCACAGCCTCTCTGGGCAGCCCCTGCCAGTCTCTGGCACCCTCACTGGGAAGTTTTTCCTCATGTTGAGGTGGAACTCCCTGTGTTTCACCTGCTGCCATCACCTCTTCTGCTACAAACCCTGACACCAGTCCCTTTTTCCACATGCTTCACTCTTCCACTTAAGTTCTTCAGGCATCTCTTGCTTGTCTCCTGCCTCTGCCTGATTTTCTACTCGAATGAATGCATCTGTCTGGAGCTTGGAGGAGGTGATGTTTGAGTATCAACCAGGACCTGTCTCTAGTTGTCTGGAGGTTCATGTGCTCACATATGAAGAAGGGTGTTAATGGCAGAGAATTCTCTTTTACAGTCCTTGGTTGTGTGTGGAGCAGATAATTTGAACTTCAATTTGGAGAACATACTTTAGTTGCTTACAGGGTAACAAAAAGTTTACATTGGGGGAGTAAGTAATTAATATTTAGCAAGCAGGGCACATTACAGGCAGGCATAAAGCATGGGGCTTGGATGGAGGACAGTTTTCTGATTGCAGAGATTTTAACACTACCTCATTCATTTGGAAGTAGGGGAGACTTGCTAAGTGGAGAAATGTGACATGAGAGTAGCAGTTACAAATTACTACAATGTGTGAGCATTTATCCACTCATCTCTGGGCCTGCCAATCAGTAGTTTTTTCCTCAGTCATCAAAAAGAAAAACAAATTAGAAAATGGCTTAATTTTTCTGCCAGAGACTTGGTTATATATTCAATTTTGCAAATATCAAAGACTTGCTCCATATTAGAAGCTCTGATAGAAGTAAAAAAATGCAGCTGTAGTTCCACTTATTACTAATTACTCAAGACATATTTCCCAACCCAGTATCCTCATGGAGCCATCCTGCTTTCTTCCCTCCCTACTCCTGGCTGCAGTATCATCATGAACTGGACAGTGTTAGCCGGGCTCTTTCACAGGGGCACCCACCAGGATTGCATGGGGCTCCACAGCTCAGCACCCCAGTCTGGCTGTGTGCTCTGGTGGGGGCACTGAGCTGTGGGCAGGTCCCTGAGCAGGTCCCTGGGTGGCACTGGGCTGTGGGCAGGTCCCTGAGCAGGTCCTTGGGTGGCACTGAGCTGTGGTCAGGTCCCTGAGCAGATCCCTGGGTGGCACTGAGCTGTGGGCAGGTCCCTCAGCAGGTCCCTGGGTGGCACTGAGCTGTGGGCAGGCCCCTGGGTGGCAGTTTGATCTGAGCATATGCCAGTTGACATCTCTGCAGCAGGACTGTGTGACCCACTGGTGGTCTGGGTGTGCCAAGCAGTGGGAAAACACAGAGGGAAGGACAAAGGTGTTCTGAGACTGCTGCCCCTTTCCAGTAGCAACTGCTGCCCCTTTCCAGTAGCAACTGCTGCAGTTCTGCAGGGTTTTCATGGCACTTGTGCAGCTTTAGGATGTCTGAGCTGGAGGAAGGTGCTGCTGAGGTGGCTGCTCTGATGTTCCATGTTTGCCTGTTATTTTCCTTAGTTAATCAGCTTTTTTCTCATGCACCAGTTTGCCAAGCCATGCTGTACTTCAAGGTACCCTCTGGTACTGCCACCCTCCTCTGGGCCTGAACTGAGGTCTCCCAGCAGGAAAAAAACATTGCTTATCCAGAGCATGGGACCAGACCAGTGTTAATTATAATCAGTCCTCATCAATACTATACATACCTTGGTGCTCTGGCACTTACAGGTGTGAAAATAGACACAGAGCTTAAAAATAAAAGAACCCAACAAAACTAAAGAAGGAGTGGCATTTTTTACTGTCAGGTTCCTAACCCCCTGGGTTTATAGTATCCTCACGAAAAGAATAAAAGCTGTTGGTTTGAAACTAGAGTGATCTTGACCTTAGAGCTGATGTAAGCAGCCTGCTGTGCTTCCCTCCACTGGCACCTCACCCCTGTGCTGCTCTCTGGGCTAACAGCTGCTCAAAGTTGGAGGGGGAAAAATCCTCTCAGAATCATGTATTGAGAGTCTTAGCTTTGCATCAGAACATGCTGTGGGATGCTTGTCACTTCTGGCCTATTACTGCTGTGCACTTGCAGCAACTATGACTGAACCATGATGTTGAAGAATCCTGCTTGTTTAGGAAGAGCTTGTATCATGAGGAGGCTTATTGCCAGGCCCAGATCATTGTGATTTCCCTGTACTGAACACAGACATATGTATATTTTTAGATGCTTTATTTTTAAATGTTCATTTCTATATAAACCTGAGTTTTAATTTCTAATTATTTCTTGTTTTCTCATATCATGCCTGTTATTTTGGTCTCACAGAAAATGCCCAGGGACAGACGTTTGCACAGATGGTCTGGTTTAATGGGCTTTCTACCAACCTGGTGCTAGATACTGTTGCCCATAATAGTGAAATTAATAGTTAAATTAAAATACTCATCAGTGTCTATCAATATGTTAAAGGTGAGTGTAGGGAGAATGGAGCCAGACTCTGCTCATTGTCATCCAGTGACAGGACAAGAGGCAATGGGAGTCAGTTGGAGCACAGGAGGTTGAAGGGAAACACAAGGAAAAGCTTGTTCCCAGTGAGGGTGGCAGAGCCTGGCAGGGGCTGCCCAGGGGGGTTGTGGAGTCTCCTCTGGAGACATTCCAGCCCCCCCTGGATCTGTTCCTGGGTGACTTGGTCTAGGTGATCCTGCTCTGGCAGGGGGTTGGACTAGATGATCTTCTAGGTCCCTTCCAACCTCTGACATTCTGTGATTGTGTAAATTCCAGTTCTGAAATGTAGAGGTAGGAGGATTTCACCATGGCTGGTTGCATATAGTGACATTGGAATCCTGTAAAGTTTATTATTATGCTCACTGCTCTTTAAATTCTGTTAATTGTGTTTATCATTTGGGGGCTCAGGCTGCCTTTCTTTGTGTGCGGCACAAAATGTGGTGTTGTTTGTATTCATAGAGTGAAAGGTGCTGAGAATGGGGCAGGGTCTGTGGGGCTCAATCTCAACACAGCATTTTCCTTTGTATTTCAAGTGAAGTCAGTACTTGTGCACAACACTGTTAAATCCCAGTCCAACAGCTTTTGGTTGGGATTTCTAGCACCATTCCCTGTTTCTCCTCTGGCTCCCAAGCTGGTACAGCTGGAGGAGTCAGTCCAGCACATCCAGAGTTGCCCAGGGCTAGAGTGGAATGCTGCTGCTCTCTTCATATCCTGATTCCCTGTTGGGTGTCAAGCAAGTACTTCCACTCCATAAATATTCAAAAGCAGAGGGAAACTCCTTATCTTTGAAATTATTTGTCAAGCTATCAAAATTTAGAGAGCACATGAAGGACTTTTTAACTGAAACTGTCTTCTGCATGATTCACCCATCTGATTTCTCATCAGATCAGTCTCACCAGATCTTTCTGCTGACTCAGGCTGTGGTGATCATTTAATCCTAGGAAATCTTTACCAAAAACACAGGTTCAGTTTGTTGCAGGGAAATGTACAGAGTATATTATGTTTGATGTAGGGATTGATCGTTGTTCTAATGAAAGGAAATAAAATACTGAGTGATTTGTATTAATTGCCTGTGAAAATGGTTTATTTGACTTGATCACTCACAGCAGCCAAATTCAGCCTGTTTTATTAAGTACTTCTGGCAAATAACTCTAGAGGTTACCTGTGGAAGTGATGGGATGTGAAGGACTGAGCCCTAGATACCAGGAATTGTATCCCTGGGTATTCCTATATAATTTTCAATAGTCTCACCAGGCCTTCTCTCTTGCTTTTTTGTGCTCCAGAGCACACGTGTGCTGCATTTGATATGTTAGGGTGGTGGAGATCAGGATTCCCCCAGCAGCTCCCAGGGCTGTGGTTTCTTGGGTTCATTCCTGAAGTGCCTGTTCCCACAGAGCAGTGACTCTGGTGTCCTCACACTCTGCTGTGGGAATGCGTAGCATTATCCAAGTAATTCTTCAAGACCCCACACTTGATGTCCCTTGAAGTTAACACAATATGAGGTCCATGATCAAGAAATGATTAATTTTTGCTGTCTTAACAAATTATTTGGGTACCAGTAAATTACTTCCTTGTGGGACAGACCTAGAAAAGCTGGTTGTATTAGGAGAGGGTGTAGAGTTGAGTCCTCAGATGGGCATCTTTCTGTTGATGTTGTCTAGGAAAAGGCCACCAGCAGGGTGCTGGTAGGTCTGTCAGGACCATTAACTCCTCAAATGAAGAAGAATGGTCTGTTTGGGAAAATATATTTGATTTCTAAGGCTTTTTTTTTTTTTTTTTTTCAGAAAATATTAGTGAGAAAATTAATACCATCCTATTTCCATAGTGCAGTGAAGTGCCTCACCAGGCTTTCATTTATGGGAGTTAATTATTTGGGGAAGACAAGCTGAGGATTAGTGTGACTAAGAAGGAACAGACTTTTTTTCCTGCCCAGAATCCATGCAGAGCAGACAACCCCTGTGCAGCCCTGGGTGCTGCCCAGCTCCCAGGCACTGAGGCTGCAGCAAAGGCAGGTGCTGTTCCCTCTGCTGTGGGTCAGGGCACAGGTGGGAGCTGCTACCTGGTGGCTGCTGGAGCAGATGTGCTGGGTGCTCCCAGTGGGCTCTCAAGAGAAGCTGGCAGAGTTCACCAGCTGCTCCAGCTGCTGCCATCCTTGTGCCTAGGGCACTCCATGGGCACACCTCAGTCTGACAGCAGCCCCAGTGCTGCTGGTGCACGTGGCTCAAAGGGACCCCAGCCAGGGTGACACAGGGGCTCTCTGCTGGAGGAATTCATCCTCATCCACAGCCTGGTTTGATCTGCTCTTGGGAGGAGGTGCCCAGCCTGACTCCAGGGGACAGTAAAGACAATTACAGCCAAAAGTCTCATTTTTTTCCCCCTTGTGGTAGCTGGCAGGTGTGTGTGCCTGCCATTGGCTCTGATCACATCCTTTTTTGCCTTGTTTCTCTTTTGTTGCTTTTCCCCTTTTTCATTTTTCTCCTTGGAATATGTCCTGGAATGCTCAGGGGGTGAATATATTGGCTTGGTTCATCAGCTTCATTCAGTGTTTATTTCATCAGTGATCCCCTTGGTTTGAAAGGGTTTCTTTTTCCTGCTCAGGCTCTGTCTAGAGAGCTTTCTTTAGTTTCATTGATGAGTTTCTGTCCAATCTGAGTTTTACACCAGCTTTTGATGTAGCATGGGGAGTGTCAGCATTTGTATTCTTAAATATTTGGAGCTGTTTGTCCAGGGGAAAAAAATCCTGTTAGTTCTTCTCAGCTGGTGAAGTTCAGGTGACCAGGCTGCACAAGAGTGAGGAGCAGGATTTCACTGGGAGCTTGCACAGTGTATCAAAAGGAACAGGAGTCCATAGATAAATCAGTCATGCATTCCAGAAAATACCTTGTAAAATGCAGGGATGCCCTTGCCCAGATTGTGTCCTGTGGCCAGCATCAGAGTGAGTTACAGATACCTCCCAGCAGAGCATTCCTCTTTGGTGTGCTTTTGTTGACTTTTGAGCTTTTATGATGGAGATTTTTCCCCCTTCTGGAAGTCTTCAGCTTTATCTCAGAAAAATCACTAACTTGCTGTTTCAGCTGCAGCATCACCCACTGGGGATGATGTCTGGCAAAGCAGATGGAGTTGCTTTGGTGAGAGCAGTTGGGCAGTGGGTCCCTCCCCCTCTCTGGAGCTGCCCCCTCTGCCTCAGAGCCCTGTCACCCCCACAACTCCTGACTCAGCTGGGTGGACACGACCACATCCACTCCCTGCAGCATCTGTGCATTTGCTTTGGTGTGTCACAGCAACAACTAAATATCTTTAGTTCTGTGGTGTTAAGAAGAGCTGAGTCTCATTTGGAAAGCAGTTGTTTTCCTGTTGTGCAGGGAAGGCAGGTTTTCTGTAGCAAAACTTTCCATCAGGAAAACCCCTTTGTGCTCTGGTGGTGGTTACCAAACTTCAGCTCCTCAGCAATCAGAGGGCATGGAGCAAAAACGTTGCATTTGTTAAGAAACTCTCTTCATTTTGTGGTTGCCATCACAAGTCAGAGGCTGCTGGTGTTGCTGGGGGGTTGTGTGTCAGAGAGGAAGGGATGGAGAGGTACAGCTTTGTCACCAGTCCTCTGGTGGCACTGCCAGCAGCTTCACCATGGGCCACCCCACAGCAGTGCACCTCAGAATGGTGATGAGGGTGGCCCATGGGACTGACTCTTCCCTCTGCTACCCCTGCTGGGACCAGTCATAGCTACACCCATGTGGCAGAGTAACAATGGCCTCAAATCTGCTTTATTGACCTAGCTTTACAGGTGTAGGTGTTGTGGTGCCTGAAATCACCCCGTAGGCAATTAGGAGGCTTTTTTCACCTCTGCTTCACCTTCCTCCTTCTTAGCATTTCAGTCTTGCTGCCAATGGATCTAATTGAATAGAAACCTGTGATGGAAATTAAGGATTCAAAACACATGCTGGTTACAACAAAATAACCATTATCCTTGTGGGAATTGTGTGTGCATATTGAGTGAGGGATTCGCCGCTTTGCTTTTAATTCCATGTCATTTAGAATTACCCAGTGAATAGGAGTGTGTGTAGCTGGGCTTGTTTTCATCCCCCTAATGAACAAAAGATCAAATCCTAATTAAGGAGAAATAATTATCAGTCCATCCTCTCACAGTTCTCCTTTCTTTGTTCCCCTGATAGGGTTCTGAATACGTAGAGATGGAGTCAAGATTAGAGGTGCTTTATGGCCAAATTCTGATTATTTAATCTTGCAGCAGGTCTGTCACATTCACTGGTGAGCTCATAAAACAGTAAATATGATGGCTTCATAATTAGCCTGCTTTGTAAACAAACAACACTATTTAGCTGACAGTGTAGAATACTTTTCATCAGCGTTCATCAAATCAACACTTATTTGGACACATCTTTTGAAAAATATGGATTAGTACCTAATGGACTGAGATTTCTTGCCAGACCACAACATGGAGCTCACTCACTGGCTTGTGCCTTCAAACCAGTGCCAGCCTTGAAGGGAAATTGGGGTGCCCTCATTCAGAGGGTGGGACAGCAGTGGCAGCAGGTGCCTGGAGCACAGTGTGTGCTTGCAGTGACAGTGACTGCAGCCACTGCTCTGTCACAGCTTTAGGAAGATTGTGCCACCACAGGAGCTACAACACATGAAATGTCTCTTGTCTTACAGTCACCACACTGGAAGTGTACAAACTGTTCTGGAAAAGAGCTGTAAAAGATTGGATCCTCAATGACAATCATTATGTCAGTTCTAATGAGTGTTTGTGAGTGAGGTGGGAAGGATTTGGAAGATGTGTGCAACAGGGGTGCCTTTAAAGCAGCAGCAGCAGGGGGCAGATGGTGCCAAGGAAGTCAGGATGACCATGACTTTTCCCAGCCTGGAGTATGGCAGTGGCATTTCTTTGACAAGAGCAAAGTCATGTGTTGTTTTAATGCAAGGGCTGGGTCATTCTCCCTTGAGCAGGACAGGCTGAGGGAGCTGGGGTTGTTCAGCCTGGAGAAGAGAAGGCTCCAGGGAGACCTTAGAGCCCCTGCCAGTGCCTGCAGGGAGCTGCTCCAGAGCCTGGAGAGGGGCTGTTTGCAAAGGCCTGCAGGGAAAGGCCAAGGGGCAGTGGTTGGAATGAGCAAGGAGTGGCTGGAGATGAGAACTAAGGCAGAAGTTGTTTCCCAGCAGAGGGGTGGGCACTGGAGCAGGGTGCCCAGGGAGGTGGTGGAGGCCCCATCCCTGGAGACATTGCAGGTGGGCTTGAGGAGGCTCTGAGCACCCTGCTCTAGCTGAGATGGCCCTGCTCTCAGGTGCTCTGCAGCTCCCTTCAACCCAGGCATTACTAGGATTATGTGAAGAGAGATGCAGACCCCTGTGGTTACCTTGAGGAGCACCAGGAGAATCAGAGAGGGGACAGCTCATGGAGCCCCTTAAATTGTCTGGGAGAGAGGGCTCAGCTCTCTGGTTGCAGCAGGAGTTTGCAAGGTGCAGGATTATGAAGGGACGTTTGCTTTTGTACTTTGTGAAATGAACATATTTAAAATAGAAAGGAAAACTTGAAATGCCACAGAGCATGAAATGAGAATTTCCATGGTATTGCAGGACAGGATTATGGGTTGGATGCTGCTCAGCCTGGGATGGTGCTGTGCTCCTACCTCCTGCAGCTAGGCACCTGCAATGGCCACAGGCATTTCTGGGCTTCTCCAGCTGGCAAAGACATTTGGGCTTGTGACACTGATCCAGTGACCAAGCCAAAGAAACCTCTGAGTGTATCCCTGTGAAAGCGGCAGGGCATTGCAGTGCCTCTTAGGTATGGAAATCACTGAGAGGGTTGGAAATATGGAAGCAACTGGCACAGAAGAGAGGGTCTGGAGTCAGCAGGTGGTTGTGGGACTGTCTGGTGCAGGGAAAAGTGAGCAGTGTGGGGCCCAGCAGCATTTCAGTCCCTACAGAAGCTGACAGTTGTCTCCAGTTGGTTGTGTTCAGGTAGGTAGCTGGGGCAAAGGGACCATCTTACACCCATGTACTTCACATTCCTTTCACTCATCTACTCTAGGAACTAAACAAGGTCTTAGTAAAAAAGGACTTTTATCTGGAGGTTGTTCTCTTCTTGGGGGATCCCTTCAGCCTCAGTTGTCTTGTGCATTGAGAGCCCACTGGAAAGATGAGGAAGAGGTGGGAGCAAAACCTCTGCCAGAGCCCACTGAAGGCAAGAGCATTTTCTCCTAGTCATGCAGAGGCCAATACCCTGTCACAGAGCAGGGTACATATTTGCCACTGCACTAAAACCTATTGAGAAAAGATGTTTTTATAGCTTCATTTCTGTAACATCCAACTGCATCACAGTCATTATTCATCTTCATCCCCAGTTAGTAAGAACAGAGCTGAGAAGGTTCTGTGTAGATGTAGTCAGACACAGCAGACTACTGCAGACTAAAGGGGTTAAGCACATCATTTTTTTAACCTAGATCTCTCTGAGGTCCTTGGGATGATGGGGCTGTAGCAAGGAATTGAATCCAGGTGCACTGACTCCTTGACTAACCCCTGGATTTTCCTGCTGCCAAAGCTCAGTTTAGAATGCAGAGATAAATGGATGTCTGTGTGATCCTGATCTCTGTTTGACACAGTGAATTTAGAAAAGATGGGGTTGGGGTGCAACCTCTGATTTCCTAATGTAGTGATCAGCATATTTAGTGCTTCTGATCCGTGCTGGTGACACACAAATGCTATTTCAGAGATGTGGAACAGCAGGCAAAGTCTCTTATTTTCCAGGCATGTTTTGTTCTTAATCAAAGCAAGGACAAATAGTCCATCAGAATTCCTGCCCTGCATCATCTGAGCAGAGAAGCTGGAATGAATGATGCTCCAATGATGAATAGGCCTATTACCTGCTAAATTGTACTGATAGTACCTCTCAGAGCAACACAAGATGCTGATGCATTTTTTGTTTTGATGATTTAATAGCTATTATGTGATTTTAGATCTCATTCTGGAGGCAATATGGGCAGGAAGACACGTAGCTGATAGAGATTGAAGTGAAAGTGGAAAAGTTTGCTTCATGCAATTGTGTGCAAAAGAACCACCCTTTGTATTAGTGATAATAAAACCAGTCCATTGGTTACACTTCCCTGGGACCAAGTTTGGAAAACTTCAAAATAGGCTCCTTGTGTCACTGGGGGATATTGCCTAGTTGTAGACAGTGGAGGATTTTCAGGGTTATGGGGTTAGGATAAAAGGTGATGTTCACCCACATGTGAGGAGAATGATGAAATATTTTATTATTTCCTTCCATCAGAAAGCTGGGGGTTCTGCTTCTTCAGAAAAAAAACCTGCATCCACTTTGGTGGGTGAAAAACTGCATGTGAGCCAGCAGTGTGTGCTTGCAGCCCAGAAAAGTGAGCAAGTGTGGGGTGAGTGTGGCCAGCAAGTCAAGGTGGTGGTTCCCCCTCTCCAGACCCCACTGCAGTGCTGTGTTCAGCTCTGGGGTCCCCTCATCAGAGGGTTGTGGACCTGCTGGAACAGATCCAGAGGAAGCCACAGAGATGCTCAGAGGCTGGAGCAGCTCCTGTGAGAACAGACTGAGAGAGCTGGGATTGTTCAGCCTGGAGAAGGCTCCAGGGAGACCTTCTTGAAGCCTTTTGGTACTCAAAGAGGGACTCCTCATCAGGGAGTGTTGTGATAGGATGATAGGAACAACTCTGAGCTGAAAGAGGGTAGATTTAGATCAGGTATCAGGAAGAAATTATGTACAGTGAGGGTGGTGAGGCACTGAACAGGTTGCCCAGAGAAGTTGCAGATGCCCCCTCCCTGAAGTGTTCAGATCCAGGCTGGATGGGGCTCTGAGCAACCTGCTCTAGTGAGAGGTGTCCCTGCCCTTGGCAAGGGGGTTGGAACTGGATCAGCTTTAAGGTTCTGTCCAACCCAAACCATTCAGTGATTCTCTAACATAACTTCTTTGTATAGAATCATACTTAGGGATTTTTTTTTAGGTCCAAGTAGCACCTGCAAGAGGCCACATGGGAAAAGTCCCCCTGGACACAGGGGTTTCTGCACAAGCTCACAGTGCAGCTCAGGCACCAAAGGATGTTCTGAAGGGGCCTCCAGGCCCCATGGCTGCTGGCAGTAGTTTCATGCAACTTCTTCCATATCTGTACCACCTTCTGTCCTAGAAGTAGTCAGCTCAGTGACCTCACTGCTCAGTTCCTACACTGATCAGAAATGGCCTTACTTCTGGTGTAAATATGTTAGCAATACACTTACACCTGTTTGCTTTCTCAGTGTCCTCGAGCTCTACCAGCTTTTCCTCCCTGGTGATAAATGTGCCAATCCTTACCCCACCACTCCACAGTCAGCTCTGTACTGCCCCTTGCCATCCAGAACAACTGTGTTCTTGTCTCTTGGAAGTCCAACACTGAATCTTCCATGGCATCAGAAATACCCCATCCCTGTTCTTGTTTTACTTGGAGATCACAGCTCTTTAACATGTAGGCATACTGTGTTTTGTACCCAAGACTGGGGTGGGTGTGTGTGAGCATTCCTTTGTGCAAAGCTCTAGATGCTTCCCTCTCTCCTTGGAGGCATTTGTGATATATTCTAGGATATTCTATATTCTTCTTCTTTGTCATTTCTGCAGCATATGGTGGTTTGCTGTGATGCTGTGATCAGCCAGTGCTCCTGGGTATCTGGATGTGTCTGTCTAGACACTGAGGTGTCTGTCCTCTACCACTTCCAGATGATGAGCTCTCTGCTCATTATTAGTGCCTTGTTCAATGACCTTGCACTTTGCACAATTGATTTCCATCTGCTTCTGTTAGTTCAGACCTCAAGGTCACCTGGTTATTACTGTGTGTGATCTTACTTCTCTTCTGAATTGACAGAACTTCTCCTAACGAGGTATCATCAGCACATTATTACAGCCCTCTTGCTTTTGGTTCCAGGGTTTAATTGATGAATCTTGATGAATCCAAAATGAGTCTTGGAGGAAATCCCCTGATAACCCAGAGGTTTCATTGGAGAGGGACAACTGGCATCTGCTGGGAGGTCTCTGCATCTTCTCAAGGGTTGCCAGTGGTAGTGCCTGGTAGTGCCAGCTGCCCCTGCAGCTCCCCTCCCCACCATGTCAGCAAGGCCCAGGGGGAGGTGGGGGGATGCTGCACCCCCAGCCCTGCTCTGCAGGCACCTCCTTCCCTCTCTGTGTTCCCCTCCAGACAATTTGTCCTTATCATAACTACTTATACTCCCTGGTAACTTCTAATTCAGTGTAAATATCAAGATTGACTTAAAGTCAACACATTTTGCCATAAATAGAGTGCATTTCATGACAAGTACATAATTAACTTTTCCCTAATTAGTTGTTGGCTGCTTGCCAAATGAGTCACAATATGTATTATTATTATTTGGGATGATACCAAGCAAATTACTAGTGTGTCAACTAATTGAGAGCATTCAAATGTCAGAACTCCAGCAGCCTGCAGTTCCACTTGGAGACAGGTTAGAATGGTGCTGCAGTAAATTAAACCACATTGTTTTTTCTGTTGTTTTCATCTGAGGACAGTTTTTACCCAGGATTGATGCCAGCCTCAGAAGTTAGGATCTAAGTGTGTAGCTGAGTAGAGCTCAGTTCTGGAGTAACTAGTTTCAGTGGAGTCAGCTTAAGGGTGGGTTTAGCCTTCTGCTTATGTGTGAGTGCTTCCAGCATGACATGGTAAGCCACCTGCTTTTAAGCAATAATTAATGTTCTATATAATTTAAATTTAATAATTAATGTTCAGGTGGCAAATGATTGGCTTTTAGTTAATAAAAATGAAATTAACTTGGTACTTTTTAATCTCACTATTTAAAATGCTAGTTTGGGCTTGGAACAAGCCCCCCTCAGTGTTGTGCTGGGAAGTACAGGGCTTTCCTTCCCTGGGTTCACTCCCACACTTTGAACTCTCCAGCATTCCCAGCTCACACTGCCATTCCAGCAGGGAAGGGAGGGCATAGATGAAGCATCTGGCTGTGTCATCTTGGGTTTAGTGAGCACTGCCCTCCAGCTTCTGCAGAGATCCTGCCAGGAGGTGCTTTCCAGGCAGTCTCAGTGGCAGCAGTGCTGGTGCCAGCAGAAGATTTCAGCTGTAAAGAGAACTTGGAGCAGCCAGCCCTTCCCATGAGGCTTGCAGCAATCACTGCCCTCCAGTTTATCCATCACCCTGGAGCTATTGAAACAGGGAATGATAAAGAGGATTAATGCAGGTAAAGCATTGTTGGTGCTGCTGGAGTAACATGCTTTTGCATGTGTTAAATCAGAGGGCAGCTCTGCTTCAGTTATGGAACTGGATTTTCTTTCATTTCTCTGCTTTGCACCTCCCCAGCCTGGGTTGTGTTGACAGGGCCCCAGAACCACCCAGCACGTGAGGCCAGGTGTTAAATGGCCATCAAACCCAACAGGCAGCAAGAAATACAGTTCAGAGACACAATGTGTGTTATTTACCAGTAATGATAATTTGGGTGAACACTGGCAACTCACCCAGACTGCTCAGGTCATTTTCCTAGGAGCTTTGCTGTGTAGTTAGGGAGTTAGTAATGGCAGGAGAACTCTGGAAGACCTGAGAAAATGGTCAAAATCCAGGTTGAAGGGAGGAGTCTGCATAGAGATATACTGGGTTTAATGTCAGACCCACACCTTTAATTGCCACTCACTGTAAGAAGTGGTAAAATGTGAGCAGAGTCTGGCACCACAGGGTGTCTAGAGGAGTCAGAACCTTCTCAGAAACAGCTTGAGCTTCGTGGCTGACATGGGGGCTGCACCCCTGCAGTGCAGATGTTCCTGCAGGCTTCAGCTGGCTCTGGAGGAGAGGAGCTGGGGCTCACTGGGGCTTTTTTCCTTGATCAGGAGGTATTTTCCTGTGACATAGTGTCTAATCTTTTATTTTAGCTGTAATACCACATAGGCTTTTTTCTTTTTTTGACTGACTTAATCTAAAGCTGAATAAACAGCCTAAACCACAGAGACCTTGATTTGGCTGCAGCAGTCTCTGCATGCAGCAGCCACCTGTCAGAGTTGCAGTGCTGAACTTGGAGCTTTCTGCTGTTCTGTAACAATCTATTGCAATGGTGGACTGTTTAAAATCTCATCTTCTAGATGAAGCAAAACGCATCCCAAAGGGTTGAATTCTGCTCTCTGCTG
Source organism: Ceyx cyanopectus (assembly GCA_013401355.1). NCBI lineage: Eukaryota > Metazoa > Chordata > Aves > Coraciiformes > Alcedinidae > Ceyx > Ceyx cyanopectus. Next base: position 40,273 of record VYZU01018532.1, on the reverse strand, counting down.
CCTCGGTTTGGTTTCATGACTGCTCAGCATCCCAGTGTCTCTGGGCTCTGGTTTTTAGCCCAGAGTGAAGCCCCTGATTACCATGAGCACAGATGAGAGCCTTGTCTGTGCCTGGATCATAGGATAACAGAATAATCTTGCTTGGAAAGGACCTCCTGGATCACTGAGTCCAACCATACTTACTACATCAAATACCTAAATACCTCAATCCTAAATATCCACAAACCTGAATACACACAAATAATCCCCTCCCTGCCTCCCCTAGAGTATGTCCTGAGCACCTTGCCAGCTCCTTTCTGAAACCCCTGCAGGGATGGAGACTTCACCCCCTCCCTGGGCAGCCTGTGCCAGGGCCTCACCACTCTCTCCAGAAAGAATTCCTTCCCAGTATCCACTGGAACCCTCCCCTGCTGCAGCTTCAGCCCAGCCCCTGCTTCTGTCCCTAGTGCCTGAGGAGCAGAGGCCTCCCCCACCTCTCTGCACCCTCCTGGCAGGAGCTGGAGAGGGCAATGAGCTCCCCCCTCAGCCTCCTCTGCTCCACACTGCCCATGCCCAGCTCCCTCAGCCTCTCCTCACACCCCTGCTTCTCTTGGCAGCTCCTCTGGACACGTTGCAGCCCCTCAGGCTCTGTCCTGGCATGAGGGGCCCAGAGCTGAACCCAGCACTGAGATGAGGCCTCCCCAGGCCCCAGCACAAGGGCCCCATCCCTGCCCTGCTCCTGCTGCCCACGCTGCTGCTGAGCCAGCCCAGGATGCCCTTGGCCTTCTTGGCCCCTGGGCACCCCCTGGCTCATGCCCAGCTGGGTGGTACCAGCACCCCCAGGGCCTTTTCTGCTGGGCACTTTCCAGCCACTGCTCCCCAGCCTGGAGCTGCTGGGGGTTGTTGTGACCCAAGGGCAGGACCCGGCCCTTTGCCTCAGTGTCCCTCATCCCATTGGCCTCGGCCCATCCAACTTATCCAGTGCCCAGGTGTGTGGGCAGGGCCTGTGCTGCCAGGGGACAGGGCTGCCCTCTCCTCACACGCCTGCACAGCGGGTGTGCCTCTGTGGAGACAGGAGGGCTGGTTCTTAGAGATGGCAAAAAGAGGTAACTTTGGATTCTTTGGATTTTCCCCTAGCAGTGGCTTTCTCAGAGCAGGGATCAGATGAGCTGCAGCCTCCAAGTGCTTTTCTCTCAATTGACTGTGTGGAGCCCTGGAGTTGTTTACTTGAGTGTGGTGTTAGGTGAGGTGAAAATGCCCTTGTTGGGTACTGTGGATATGATAAAAATACCAGGTCTGCTTTCTGTCTCTTCACATACAAATGAAGTGTTGCAGGACAAGGTTCATCTCTTAGGCCCCCACTTTCACAGTGGGTCCCTGAGCTTACCTGGGGTCTCAAAAGGTTGCTGTGCTGTATCTTCACCTGTTTATCACCTCTTTGAGAAGACTAGTGCTGTCATGCTGTGGTCAGTAGGAGTGGCACATCTGCATTCTTTTAATAAACATGTCAGTCTTCAGTCATAAAGTTGGGTTTAAAATGTTTAGCAAATGTTTTTTAACCTAATGTACTGCAGTGGTCCCTTTTCTGTTAGCCACCCCAGTATACATTAAATGTCAAAGTGCTCTGGACTGAACAAAACAATATGTCAACATTCTGCAGGAGCTGAATGCCAGGTGCATTTTAGATGCCCAGCAAAGGAAGAGATGCTAGAGCGTCGGGAATTCTCCCTGACTTTCAATCAAAGAGCTGCTCTGAAATGCCAAACACAAACTGCATTGCATTTCAAAATGCTGCCAGGTACTCCTTGATTGAACACTTTGAACCTGATCAGACTCTAATTTGGTTTCGTATTATCAAAGATGCTTATATTAGCACCTCCAGGAGATCAATAACTGATTTTAATGCATACTAATAGAAAAGGTCCTAATTCCAAATACAGCTTTAGGTTTCACCAGAGCAGCAAGGCTCTTGCTAATCAGGTATCTTTGTTGATCAAGAAGCAGTGAAATGGAGCACTGTTTTCAGACAAACCTCTCAGAATTATACTAACAAATGCTGCAGAAGGAAACTACTGATGTGTTTTTCACAGTTGTGAGTGCAATTAAAGGGTGTGTTTTCCTCGTGGGGGAATCCTGACTTCTTCCTGACATTCAGTGATGCTGCTCAGTGCTTGCTGCAGTAAAAAGTTTCTCTTCATGACAATAGAAACTGTCATAATCTGCAGAATTAAGAAAATATGGAAGAAATTATGGCCATAGATGAATGCTCATACTAGCAAGTAGAGTATTGACTGGCACAGCAATTTTGCTCAGAGGATTTGTCATGGTTGTATAAACTGCAGCTAATTGATAATGAAGACAGCCCTTCATCTCTCCCTTCTATCACAGCCCAGCCAATGCTTCCTTGGCAGACTGGAGCCCTAGGAGTGCTGCTGCAATAATAACTGTGTGTCAGTTTAGGAATAACATATTCCTTCACAATTCTGTATAGATAGGATGCAATTTGATTTTTTAGGATTTATTCTTCTTTTCTCCATCGCTCTGTTAATGACATTACTGGATCTGGTGAGCAAAAACTCAGCCTGTCTCTCAGAGTCCAGCAGCCAATGCAAAACTCCAGAAACTCATCTCAGCACTTTTGTGTAGCACTGCAGGGGATTCACTGTGTGGGAGCTGGAGGAGGATTGTATTGATCCTGTAATGCTCTTCCCCATTCTCCTCCCACTGAGCTGGCTTTTCTTCTCCACTGCAATCACCACATGTTGCAGAGCCATGCTCTGCTCTAGAGAAAGGTGTTCATGACCCCCCTTCACTTACTGACCCACATCTGTTCCTTGGGACCTGTACTGGTGGTGTGGCTGCTTGAGGTTTGGGAGGGTTTTGTGTGCATAGTCATACTTATTTCTAGTATCAGATTATTTTTGCTGGGCCTCCAGGAACAATGGCACCTGTGCAGTTTATCATCATAAACATCAGACGTGTAAGTCTGGATCTGCTCACCAAAAGAAAGAAAAGATCCTAAATGTCTGGGATTATATTCACAATAAGACAAGGAGGAGGCTGATGGTGTGAATCTAAATCAGCATCTATACACTGCAACCCCTGCTCCTATAGTGTAGACTCTTCATTCTAGAGAAAGCTACAGTGATTTTCCACTAACAGGACAGAATCATTTCTGCAGTCAGGACCCTGAACCTCACAGCAGGGTCATGTTTCTGTAGGCTGGGCTGTGGAGAGAGGAATGGTTGTGGCTGGGCTGTGGAGAGAGGAATGGTTGTGGCTGAGCTGCCCTAGGGAGCCAGGAACAGACAGTGTGGAGATGTCTTCACTGGGAGGTGTCCTCCAGAGTGCCCATCTCACCACATGAAGGTTGCTGCTGCCAACCAGGGGATGGCTATGGGATGCCTTTGCTTTAAAATGCCCAACCTTTTCCTTTCAGAGGGAACAAATGTCCTAGCTAATGCTGGATCTAGAAAGCAAATACCAGCATCAGTGTGGATATTTTCATCCCAACAGTATTTTTTATTATTTGCCTGTTTTTCTGTTGTTAAGAAATGCAGTGTCTTTTTTTTTTTTGCATTTAGAGTTGGTAAGAATGAGGATTTCTCACTTTTCCCCTTGCTGTCATTTGCTACACTGGAAAGTGTATTCTTTGAGAAAAACACATTTTGGTTATTGCTCATAGCAAGGTTACTGATGCAAAAAAAGAGATATAGATACAGTGTAGAAGGTTTTATTAACATTTCATTTGCTGATGACCTAAATCTAGAAAGGTTATATCAAGTTTAAAATACATTAGCATTTGTATTGAGCACAAACTATTCCTAATGACTTCAGGATTACAGTTTACTGCTGTGAATACTTAATCTTGCTAACTAGCTTTTAAATTAGTAGAAAAAATGCTGCTAAAAAAAACCCCAAACAAGCCCACAAACAAGTTCTGTACATGCTTGGAGGTGGCAGAACTAGATGATTAAATCTGCCAGTGTGTTTGAAGTTGATTTAGGACTCAAAGGACATACTTATTTTTCATGGAGAACAATATATGGCACATTACTTTAAATACAGTTCAGCCAAATATAAATCAGTAAGAGGGAGAAAAGGGAGGCATAAATTACATCTTATTGCTTTTTGCTGCCTCCTGTACACAAAAAGAAGCACCAGATTCTTAGCTTTTATTATTTCAGGCTTAGTGCAGTCTTAGTACCCTCATACCAGGGCTGTCCATGTGTAAAATGCAGCTTGGGAGCCTGGATTCATGGCAGGCAATGCTGAATATCCCCAGCAGAGCCTAGCTGGGGTGGTGGAGCTGCATTTTCTGCTGTGCTAGCAGAACAACTTAAGGGTGACTGTTCCTTACCTGCTGTATCCACACTACAGAACAGGCTGGTTGAAATCCTACCAGCTTGTTCAACTCCAAGCCTTTCTGGGTGCAGCAGGAGCTCACTGCAGGTGTAGCACCAAGAACTGAGCCTGCTGGAAGTCTTAAGAGCCTGATGAAAGAGTTGGTATTAATGCAGTTACAACAATCACACTGTTGAAGGTCAAATTGTTTTATATATATATATATAACATCCTACTGCGCTGCTGTTTCTCTGGTGTTAGGCTCATCCTTCCATTGCTTTGCTGGGTCCTGCTGGTGATGGCTTCAGTCTTGGGCTGTGAAGCACCCTCAGCATCCCCAGCTGATTTCCCTCTAGGATCCTCTCCAGACACTTTTGTCCTTACTGACATGGAGTGCACCTTGCCACTTCCTCACTGCCTTGCAGATCCACCTTAGATCCAAACTCACTGGCTCCTACATATGGTGGATATTTTGTCCTTGTTCTTCTTGCTACCACTAGAACTAGTTGTACTGAGCTCCCAGGTGCCAGCTCTGTGGTGACCAGTGCTGCTACCCTGGTGAACTTACAGCCCTGGGAGCACTGTTCCCACTGGAGCTGGGAACTGGTGATGATCTAGAGGGATTTGTAAAGAGCATTCCCAAAAACATTCCCAGTTGGGAGTGAGCTGCACTGAGGGGCTGCTGGGGAATTGCTGGGGCTGCTCTGCCAGGCTGGGAGGAAGAAGTCCTGAAGCATGGAACATTTTAAACTTTAATTGTAAGTAATTCTTCTGCAATGCTTATCAGGTGAACTGGAGGTATTCTGTCATGTGAAACACTGCTGTAGCCATAGCAGTGATTATTATGCAAAGCCTTTTTCCAAGGCAGGTCTTGAAATGCCCTCAGGACACAGCAGGGAAGTGCTGGGGAATTCAGAATGCGTTTTCACACTTTTATTCTATTTTATTCCCTCAAATTTCACACCACCCCATGCCAATCATTTGTTAATGAAGAAAGGGGACTTTCCTTGTCATCTGTTCTTTAGATTGTACCTTCCCTCTGAGATATACACTGAAGGAAGAACTCACCATTCAGATGTTGCTCTGCTTTCAAACAACCTTTGTAGATCAGATACACAGAGAAGGTGACCCTAAGATGCAGTGACCTTGGTGCAGCAATCTCAGATCAACAAACACAGAAGAAAATAGTTAGGAACTTTTTCAGTATCATAACTGGAGTATTCAGTTTGCTTTTTTTTTTTTTTCCAGTGGAAACATGGAAAATGGTGATGCAATGATGCTAACATAGAAAAAGCAAGAGTCAGAAGGTACAGGCCAATACCACCATTGCCTTCTACAACTAGGCAAGCATCTAGGTTTCACTGAAATTGGTTTATTACTCAGCGTTGTCCCTCCAAGTAGGTTTATTACCCTAGAGCAGGAGTGGAAATCTCCACCATACCAGTGTGCAGTGATACCCAGCACTGGGGCTGGGCTGTGAGTCAGGGCAACACAGGTTCTGTTTCCAGCTGCATCCTTGGTTTTTTCCTTTCACTCACTGTTGTGTGCATTTAATTTTGCAGACTGCAGCAACTCCTAAATGTATACTTAGTCTGAATCCTTCCATGCCAAATGGCTGTAGGTTTTTACTACTAGAAGGTAGTTTATTCACTCTCCCAGTGATACCACTGTGCTGAGCACTTGATTGCCATCACCCATACAGGTCTTCCACATCCTCCATGGCTGGACTAGTGCTGTCACCCATGACTTTTGAGGCCGGGGAAGAGGTCAGGGACATCCCTGGCCCCACCACCATCAGCCACATTCATGTGGAGGTGCCTGGACACCTCTGTTGTATAGGGATCTCTCCAGGCAGGATGACCCAGATGCATCCAGAGAGATTGTTTGCTCCCATCTTCTCCCAGGGCTAACATGGGAGGGTCTAGCTGAGGGTCATGATCATTCTCAGGGCCAAAGGAGGCACTAAGCTGTGTAAACCTGCCTGAGGTGCAGTCACTGTGAGGGACAGCTCCAAATGCCAGCACTTGTCCTGATGGTGAGTATTGCATCCACGGGCTGATCACTGTAGCCACCAAGTGTTTTATGGCTTTGTGCCCAATCCATAGCAGGGCTTGAGTTCCAGCTCTCACTGTAACCCCTGATGTGCCACTGACCCCTGCAAGGTGACACAGCAGCAGTTGTCCTCCCCAGGCAGGTGCTGACACCAGCTGCTGGCTGGAGCATCAGGGTAGATAATGTGTCATCCATCTTCCCACTTGTAGATGGGGCCAAAACTACTCCAACATGCACAGTCTAAATAAGGAACTTCATCAGAAAGATCATGGACACATCCCTCTTCCTTTGTCATCATGGAAAGTCTTACAGATTTCCTCCACTCGTAGTGTGTATTTTTAGTAGGTCAGGATTTTCTTTTTGGTTTTCATGTGGACATTTATTTTTGAGCTGTTTCTTTTAGCTATGTGTGCAGGGATGCTGTGGGATGGTAACCATAGTAACTACAGATCATGGAAGACATCATTTCACCCCCAAAATGCATATTACTGGCTTTGTGTTGTCTGGAACTGGATCGTCGTGTTCCCTGAACAATAGCAGAAAGTGAAAAGAACTTCTTTAGTTCATCATCATTGAAGGAGGAACCCAGACAGGCAGCATATGGTGGGAGAAACATCACTGGGTGCTGTTCTGCTATAGAACCATAGAATCATGGCAGTGTCTGGGTTGGAGGGAGCTCCAGAGCCCACCCAGCCCAAGCCCTGCTGAGAGCAGGGCCATCTCAGCTAGAGCAGGGTGCTCAGAGCCTCCTCAAGCCCACCTGCAATGTCTCCAGGGATGGGGCCTCCACCACCTCCCTGGGCACCCTGCTCCAGTGCCCACCCCTCTGCTGGGAAACAACTTCTGCCTTAGTTCTCATCTCCAGCCACTCCTTGCTCATTCCAACCACTGCCCCTTGGCCTTTCCCTGCAGGCCTTTGCAAACAGCCCCTCTCCAGGCTCTGGAGCAGCTCCCTGCAGGCACTGGCAGGTGCTCTAAGGTCTCCCTGAAGCCTTCTCTTCTCCAGGCTGAACAATCCCAGCTCCCTGAGGCTGTCCTGGGAGCAGAGCTGTTCCAGCCCCTGAGCATCTCGGTGGCCTCCTCTGGCCCTGCTGTGTCCAAGAAGCCAGAGGGGACAAATGTAGGTGTTATTTCCATACAGTACTTCACCTAGAGCAGGGGACGGGGGTCTCCCAGGGGCAAGAACTTACCACCTGAGGAAACTCTCCTGAGCACCATGGTCCCAGGAAGGGAAATTTGAGAGTTAGAGCTGGAGTATTTCATGTGATTTAAAACTGCTTGTGAAGACATCATAGTGTGAATCTTACTGGAAAAGCCAAGAAGTGATTCTGCTGTGAGAACATGATCAGCCTGTGGTGTGACAGGTCAGGTATGGTGCTCTGTGCATGACCAAAACCTTCTCCCTTCCTTGCCAGAGGTCCCCACTTGACCCTGGGAGTCCCATGATCCTGCTCTAGAATGTCTACTGCCAAAAGTGGAGTTTTCTCTCCCTTTCTCTACATACCAACCCTGTTCCTCAGCACTGGTGTCCCAGCAGTGGCAGCACAGGCCATAGAACTGCAGTGCTTGCCCTTTCCAGCTGCACAACAGCCTTGTGTATTTTAGTGCTGAAAATCCATGACAGTGTATATGTAGTAATGTGGGTTGTCATCTTTCTTCCCCTTGATAGCACTTAGACAGATAGCTGCATTTATTGTTGAATAAAGTCAATTACTATAAAAGCACTTCAGTACTAAATTTTTCTAGGGATTTATTTTTATGTGCATTTGAAAAATTAATGCCTTGATGAATCACATACCAATAAGTAGTTTCTTTTCCTAGAAATATCTTAATTCAGGGGACTGCTAAGACCAACTCTGAAGAAGTTAAAAAATGACTACTACTGCTTAGAGTAGCGATATTATAATACCAAATTTGTAATAACTTAAAAAATTAATTACCCTTTGCTTTTGAACTGATATTTACTTTTCTTTCCTCTCAGAGGGAAGCAAACTTTAAAATGAGAGAAGCTGAGTTTTACAGAATGAGACTGCACAGGTCAGATATTAATGAGGCAGCTTTTTGCTCCTTAGCTGGTCAAAAGCTGCCACTGGGTTCACTTACTGATCTTCTTAGGAACCTCATTATGACTTTCCAGAGACTTTGGTCATCATACAGTAACTTGTTTCTCTCCATTATGCCCCAAAAGTGTTACCTGCGGAGAAACCAATCATTTCTGCAGCAGTGCAGAAGAACGAGCAACAGAACAGGCACCACTCATGGACACACTTGTGTGCACTTCCACACGGATGAGCAAGGCCACCTGCAACTCCCCAGGGAATGGTTTGTGCTGCATTTCATCCCTGCTTTGATCTCTGCTGCAGCCTCCTCATGGAAATATTGCTGTTTCCTCAGATTTTTGCTCATGGGCCTGAAAACAATGAGCTTATTGTGTTAACCCGCAGAGAAAGTGGTTGAATACTGGAACAGCTGCTATAGATTAAATAACAACAATAATAATAGTAATAATTATGGTAATAATAATGACAATAGTATAAATGGTTATGACTTCCTAAAGCAATTACAAAGAAACTGCTAAAATTAGGTTTTTTGCCTTAAAGAAAGGAAAGAAAAAACCCATTCCTTAGCAGAATTCCAGTGTATGATAGTGAACAATGCAACAAAGATATATAAGAAATGTGGCAATATTTGATGAGTAAATTGCTTACAAGAAAAAAGCTTTAAAGATTCATGAAGATGTGCAGTTAACTGAATCACTCACCATCAATTAGCAAACCATGCCTGTGTGAAAAATATATTGTCAATACAATTGCCAAATCAGTGTTTGGTGAGATCAGTAGAGGAGGATGGCTCTTCTACTGAAAGGAAGGAGGATTAACTGGTATTTTTCACTGAAGAATATACTTCGTTCTCTGGATGGAAATTATTTCTACCTCAAGCTTCAGAGCTGTTCCTTTTCAAAAGGTTGGGAAAATATTTTTTCCAGCATTCAAAGGATGTCTTTCCATGTCCAGTGAAAAAAAAAAAATCACAAAACCATCTGAAGTTGAGATGCTTAAAAAAAATATTGCCCTGAGGTCTGAAACCAAATCCAAGGAGTTTCCAGCTGAAAGTGTTTATTCTCCCTGGGAGACAGAGGCAGTGACAGGTGTGTTTGTTTCAAAGGGAAGGTGCCCCAGCCTGGCTGCAGCACACCTTGGAAAACACTGAGCATTCCAACTGCAGCATCTGGGAAGAGGGAGGCTTCTCAGTTGAAGTGGTTCCTGTGTAAGGAGGAACATCATCCCAGGAGGAACATCATCCCAGGAGGAGCATCCTCCCAGGAGGGAGGAACATCCCAAGCACTCACAGCAGGTGGATGAGCAGTAGCAGAGCAGGTTGGATGTCTCATGGACTGCTGGGTTATTGGCTCCTCTTTCTCAGAGCCTGGCAGTGACCAAGCAGGTCCAAGCCTAGCTTGGGGATCTCTGAGGAAGCTCATGAATCAGTGGATGCAGTTGCTGGAAGCCTTAGTTTCAGTGCTGGTTGTCTTTTCCTAGGTAGCATTGACCTGATGGGACTAAAATGGGAACTGGCAGCTGTGTTGTGCTTGCATTTCTTACCTTGCCTCCCTACCATGCACACCTGCTGAGAACCAGCTGAACCATGGATGAGCAAATGTGTTCTGAACATGGAATTTCTCATAGAATACAAATACCCCCAAAGTTCCTTCATTCTGTGGGTTCTCCAAGCTCACCCTCCCTGCTGGTTGGACACTTCATGTTCAGTGTATTGTGGTTTGCAGTGTGTGATTTGTGCCAACGTGGTCTGACTTGATTTGGATGTTGTCTTGCTGTCTTCCCAGCCTTGCCCTGCTGGCTGTGGGTGTCTGCTGAGGCTCAGTGGCATGCAGATAACCAGACATATTTCCCCATGTGCAGGCTCTGGAGTTGATTTCCAAACCTAAATATGAGTCAGTGGTTTCAATAAGCTCTTTTCTGAAAATACCCATTACTGTCAATCCAGGCTACTCCATGGAAAATACCTTTCCTAAATGGCTTTATTCTGCAGTTAGTTGATTGGCCCAAAGGTCTGAGAAGGCTCCTGCTTTACCTGCTGGGGTGCTGCATTTCTCCTTCAGCATGGCTTCCCATGTGGCTGCTTGCACACTGGCCTTGCTGCCATCCCACAGATGGAAAGCTCAGTCACCTGTCCATGTTATGTTTAATTTACACTTAAAAATGATAATACTTTGGTATCTTTCATCCCATTTATACTGGGAGAATAATCTCAGGTATGTCCCCATATGTCCCAAGTGTAGTAGATGGTAAAGAATGGAATTTTTTCAGAGTTTAAGTATTCAGTTGTGCTGGATTTGGCTGGGGTAGAGTAATTGTCTTCATAGTAGCTCATATGAAGCTGTGTTTTGGATCAGGGATGAATAATTGAGGGAGATTTTTGTTGCTGCTGGGCAGTGGCTTGCCCAGAGTCAGGACCTTTTCTGCTCCTCAGCCTAGCAGTGAGCAGGATGGGGGTGCACAAGCACAGTGAGGAGACTGAAGGGCAGTTGTGTACAGGCACAGCACAGTCTTGCCCACAGACACATGTGTTATGTTCTTGTTGACCTCAGTTGCCAACGGGAGAGGCTGGTCATGGGGCTGTCACCACAGGGTGCCAGAGAATGCTGTGTAGAGTGATCATGTCCTGGGGTAAGAAACAACAGGATACAATCATGCTGGTTTCCAGTAGATCCCAGGACTGTATCCCTAAAAAGTGTAGAGTGACTCTTCCTCAGGGAGGGTGATGTTTTAGAGAGCACTGCCAGAAGGCTGCAGTGTGTGGTGAAGAGGTTCAGGAAGCAGCCTGTATGGAATGCCTGTGCTACCCATCACAACTGCATGGTGCAGCTCACCTCTGTGCTGCTTGTAGTCCTGGGCGGAGCAGCATTCAGCCACAGACACTAATAAAATGTAGTAGATAAAATGATCTATTCCACATGACAGGGCTGTGTGTGCTCAGAGAGCTAGAAACAGAGCAGTTCCAGGACTCAGCTGGCTGCAGTGTGGAGTCAAGGGCCTGAGGCACTTTCTAAACACCCAAGTTTCACTTTTCTGGAACACATCATGAGAAAAGTTCAACATCCAGATCCTCTGGCCTACAAATCCTGCTGCATATCTTTTCCATCTGCTGTAAGGCAGGATCTTGGCTGATGAAGCCACTCTCCTCCCTAGCTATCCATCCTGCACTGCTCCAGAACAGGAGCTGATCTGCTGATGCAGTGGTTATTCACAACAGGAGACAGCTGACTGACACATGTGGCACTGAGTGCTAGAAGTTTCCTATCACTCAGTAACCTCAGGTGGAAACAAACAGATGGAGCATGAAGGTAAAATTTCCCTTGAAGAAGCAATGAAAGAAGACTGGAGAGGGTTGAGGTTGGCCAGACAGAGAGAAAGCAGCTCAGAGAAGAACAGGCACAAGGGAAGAGAAGAACTAGTGTGGGCAACTGAAAGAATGGTGAAAACTGGGATTGAAGTTCTGAATCCAAAGATAACAGTGGGAAGGAGGAAAAGACAGAACCACTGCCAAGTAGTCAGAAACACAGAGGAGAGATGGAGAGAGACAGAAAAAAGCAGTTCTGGTGGCACAGAAAACTGTAGCCTGGTTGAAAACCTAAACTACACCTAATTAATGTCCTAAACTCATGTGTAAAACTGATGGGAACCAGGGTAGTATGTCCTTAGACTAGCAGAAAATGGGAAAACTCTTGAGCACAGGTCTCCAAGACTTGAATTCAAGCACAAAATGTCCATGCTCCTGAACCCTGTTCTTCCTCTTCCAGGCTTTGCAACCCCTACAAGAAGATTTCAGTAGTAGTGACTGTCCTGTATTGGCCATGAGCCACAAGAAATAGAGTTGAAGACCCTAGGTGTTAGTTCTGGAGAGGTGACCTTGCATGCTGCAATCCCAGCACAGCAGCGGCAGTGTTCATCTCTGGTTTGCAAATATTCCCCAAGGCCTTTGTCAGTAAAAGAGCTAAAATGCTCTTCTGCAAACACCAGGTCTTTAATTCCTTCATTTTCCCTTCTGCTTTTAAAGCTACCATCTTTTCTCTTTCTTACCTATGTGCAGTGTTGGATCAACTCTTCAGGATGGGCTTGCAGGGTTACATTTGGCAGTTTCAGCCCCTGCAGCCCCAGTAACTCCAGTTTGGCAATAGGAGCGTACTTTGGTCTGTGCTTATGCTGAAAAGGTTCATTTCTGAGGAAGGAAAATCACTGTTTGTCTGCCCAGTAGCTCCTTGGTACATGAAGAAACACAAAGGGTCATTTCATTTGTCCTGATGTGGTTGCAACTCTGCTACTTGGGAAGGTGTTCAGCAGGGATCCTGGATGGGGCAGGATTGTATCCCACCTTCCTTCCCCATCCATGTGAGGAGCAGTGCTGGCTTTGGGATGTACTTTCTGCAAAGGAGTGTTGCTGTGCACACTAGAAAATCAGGGATGGCCTCCAGGACTGAGTAGATCTGTGTTTCCTGAATCTTGGGACACTCCAAATGCCAGGAGAGTTTGGAGCACGTTAGGAGACAGAAGCAATATCAGAAGTGTAATGTGAGGTTGCAGCTGAGTTGCAAAGATCATAATCTAGAGAAGCAGGCAGAGTGGTTTTGGTGTTTCAATTAGTATTCAGGTTGGATGGACTTTCTTAACTTGATCCCAAAGTCACAAATCAAAGCTTATGCCTGGCTGCCTTTTGGGATATTGATCCGTGTCCATGCAGGCAGCCTGGCAAAGCTGCTGTTAAATTAATGCAGCTCTCAGGAGTGACTGAGCAAAGGATTAATGTAGAAGCCTGTTAATCAAATTAAGTGTTTCCTAAAATTCTGTAATACATTTTATGCACAAAGGAAACTTCGGTAAGAACTTGTTATTACAACAGAAATTATTTCTTCTATTATATTTCATAATAGCAAATGGAAATGTGTTCTCTTCTTCAATGCTATCTGGTGTTCAAACATTATAGCATGAAACCTGGGAAAAAAGCCTGTCTACATAATGACTTGTGGCAGGAAAAGGGGATGTGGAGGATGGAGAAGGTGAAATGGAGGTTCCTGTCTTGTTTAGTCACTCCTGTGGGACAGGGAGAAGCTCATGGACAGGAGTCTTGGGCAGGAGTCTTTATAGATCTTATAACAAATCACAGAATCACAGAGTGTCAGGGGTTGGGAGGGACCTAGAAGATCATCCAGTGCAACCCCCCTGCCAGAGCAGGGGCACCTAGACCAAGTCACCCAGGAACAGATCCAGGGGGGGCTGGAATGTCTCCAGAGCAGGAGACTTCACAACCTCCCTGGGCAGCCCCTGCCAGGCTCTGCCACCCTCACTGGGAACAAGTTTTTCCTTGTGTTTCCCCTCAACCTCTTGTGCTCCAACTGACTCCCATTGCCTCTTGTCCTGTCACTGGATGGCACTGAGCAGAGTCTGGCTCCATCCTCCCTACACTGCCCTGAACATATTGACAGACACTGCTGAGCTCCCCCCTCAGTCTCCTCTTCTCCAGGCTAAAGAGCCCCAGCTCTCTCAGCCCCTCCTCAGCAGGGAGATGCTCCACTCCCTTCAGCATCTGAAAAAGACTGAATTTCCCAGCACTTGGCACAGCTTGAGTGGTTGTTCTGTGCCAGGCAAAGGGGTTCTTGGCCCAGAAGTGTGGGCTGTGGGCTGCATGAGCAGGCTCAAGAGCTGAGCTATCAACACTCTGCTGCATGCAGAGCCCTTTCTCCTGCCCAGCACCTGAGCTAGCCACACTGCAGCTCAGAAGTGTCACAGCTTCTCATATGGTAGCCTCCAGATCCCCAGATCCTGCAGGTCATGCCAGGCAGTCTGGGGAACAAATCTGAGAGTCAGCTCCATGCTGCCACCCTGGCAATAACTGCGGGAGAGCTGTGTGGGGACAGCTGAGGCTGGGCCACAGGTCTGGCTGTAGCACACCCTGGTAGTGCTCAGCCATCTTGTCTGAGGATCATCAGGCCACCCCTGTGAAGGTCCTGGGCTGTGGTAGAGCAGAGACACAGTCATCACCCTCTGTGGTTATGCTGTGCCAGTGCAAGCATTGGCATACTGCAGTGAGTCCAGTGGAGGGCCAGGGAGGTGGCTGGGACATGTGAGAAGAGCTGAGGGAGCTGCTTTGTGCAGTTTGGAGAAGAAAAGCCTCAGTGGGGTTGGAATTCCTGTGTTCAGCTACTTGGAGGAGGCTTTAGAGCAGGAGAGGTTGTTCTGAGGCACACAGAATGCTGAACAGCAGTGTCAGACCTCTGAGCTCAGATCTGTCACCACTGTGACTTCACTGGGTGTTGGGAGTGTTTCCATGTATATGGCTGAGCTTTTTGTCTGTGGCTTCATCTATTGCAATCCATTGCTCCTTATTTTAACTTCCTTCACTCCTCATTTACTAAGTTTACTCCAATCCTGTTTTGCTCACTCCTATTCCCAGCTTGTGCAAAAATACTTGAAGAAAAAAATCCAAATACACGGGAACAACACTCTTTGCCTTAGGAAAATCACTTATTAATGTTAGAGGCAGCCATATGATATATTAGTGTTCATCATATACATGAAGTTGATGTAATTCAGCAGTTACAGATCTCTGTGAGTCTGGTTGGCCAGCCTGAGTTATTTGGGGTGATAAATTACAGGCTACATTAAGTAATTGAAATGATTTAAGACTATTCTGCTGAAATGCAGCTGAGGGACATTGCAAGTGGTCTTTTTAAAGAGTATATTTTAAGAGCTTAAATTGCCACCATAAACAGTGGTTGAAACTGTAACCATAGGAGTATGTTCATTTTCAAAGACAGTCACTTATTTATCTAGCAAGAAACAATCATTTCTGAGGCCCAGTGCTGGTTTCCATTGCTCTCTGGCAGTGACAGAATGCTGTTCAGTGGCTTCTGCAAAAAATACTGCATCACTATCATTTGTGTCATTGTGAGAGACAAAAATACCCCCAGGTTTAAGACAGGAGTGGTTTGAAGGCTGGGGAGAGGCCTGGGATTTATCTGGGTTGGAATTGGTTTATTGGCATTGGAATTTGGTTTATTTTGGCCATGGCAGGAGGCTGCTGGGGATTTGTGTCTCTTTGCCAGGCTCATGGGGGCTGGGGGCCAGATCCTTCTGCTCCTGCTGCATCTGACTTCCCTTTTCAGTATAAATCACAATCTCTGGTAGCTTCTGCCAGGGAAGCCATGAACTGTGTTGTTGTATTAATCAAAGGCCAGCATCCTGGCAGCCCAGCTCTGAATGATGGCTTTGATAGAAATGCTGGAGAAGCCTCACACCTCCTGGCCATGCTGGACAGCACAGCATTGACAGTGGCATGGCAGAGAGGGCAGGAGACTTGGTAGAAATGCCAATTAAACCCTCTCTTTGCAGATGACATTGATTGATAAATACACTTTAACTCATATAGCTCTTTATTACATGCCTATAAACTGCCTATGACCCTTTTTAATGCTTTATAAATAAATTAATGGATTAATTAAATATTTCCTATGTGCTTTCCAAGTAGCTTCATTAAACTCTTGAAGTTCACCAAAAAATAGATGTATGGGCCTTGCTGCATAATGCAGCTCTTGATGTTAGTATTGAAATGATTTTTTTTTTCAACACTTGAATAAATGCTCAAAGGAGTTCAGGGGCAAAATCAGAGTTGTATTTTTTGGAGCTAAAGCCTCCTCAGCCTTTGGAAAAGATTGTTCCAAGATTTTCTGTAAGTGACTGGCCTCACAAATTAAGTCTCAGCCTTTTACTTCTTTCCTAGGGAATGATCCTATTTAATTTGTGCAGGAGGCAGCAGTGTTAAGTACTTCCATGGGAAGGATCAGGAAAACAATAATATGTCTCTTTGTAAATATTTTTATGAACTGTACATAGACTGCATTAAAATTAGGTAGGAAATATTTGGTTAATTCATTTCTGTGTTTATAAAGTTCTTTGGTGTGTTTGGAAAGGATTACAGAGGGGGAATACAGTGGCAGGAGAGAGCCAGCAGAGATTTGTCTAGCACAAAGCATGTCAAAACCCAGCAGTTACCTCCTAGGACAAAGGCAGGAGACTGTGGCCAGGGGAAAGCAAAGGACATCTCGTGAGCCTGTCAGTGCATCTCACTGCAGATCCCACTGCAAGGTGGCTGAGGGAGCTGATGTTGTGCAGATGGAGAAAAGGAAGCTGAGGGGAGACCCTCTTGATCTCTCCACCCACCCGAAAGGAGTTTAACAAGGTGAGGTTGGCCTGTTCTCCCAGGTAAGAAGTGACAGGACAAGAGCAACAAGCCCCAGGCTGCAGCAGGGAAGGTTTAGATTTGACATCAGGAGAATCCTTCTCCCTGGAAGGGTTGTTGAGCCCTGGAACAGGCTGCCCAGGGGGGTGGTTGAGCTGCCATCCCCAGGGCATTGAATGGATTCATAGATGAGGTGCTGAGGGACATGGCTCAGTGGTGGGCTTGGCAGTGCTGGGCTAACAGCTGGGCTCAGTCATCTTAAAGCTCTTCTCCACCTTAACCAAAGACCATTCCTTCCTCTCCAAATGAGCCTTTATCCCAAGGAGAACACTGCCTGTGTCACCAGCACTGTCACGTTGGTGCTGAGGCTCCTGTTCAGGCCACTGCATAGCCAACTGGTAGTGTAAAAAATGAAGGTGTGGTCATTTTTATTTTCAAGGTGGTGCTTAAAAAGAATCTTTCAAATCTCAGTGTTTCAAGTTGACATTATTATTTTTCATGGGACTTACAAGTGTTTGTAGGTGGCAAGTTGGTGTTCAAAAGTCCATGGTCCTACTGGAATTAGAGGTGATACCACTGAGTAAGGACTGCTTGGGTGACTTGGGTCTTTGTAGAGTTAAATTCCCAAGAGCTGTCATCCATGGACCCCAAAGCAATTTAGAAATATTTTTTGATGTTAAAATTCAACTTGGCTCAGGCCATAACTGAGTTCAAGCAGCTTTGTGGATCTGGCTGCTTTTCAGTGGAGAAAAATAATCCCTTTGGAAAGCAATTGGGCTGAGTGTTTGTAGTATTTGGAGTGCTAAAAAAAATGTAGGGCAGATATTCTTAGATCCACACTGGCAACCATCTAAGCCAATTTACTGATTCAGTGAACCCTGGGTAACCCTGTCAGGGCTCATTCCCACTGTGAGAGGGGAAGGCTGAGAACAAACAAACACACTGTACCTACTGTCAGCTTCTCACTCCCTTCTCCAGGTGTAGCTCCTGGGCAAGGTGTCCTGTGTTTCTGTCTGTAGAAAGCACTCAGCAATCCTGAAAAGCTTCCCCTCATTGCACCTTCCTCATCCATCCATCCATCCATCCACCCATGGTTGAAGCTTCCAGTCACATAAGGATTGCTATTTTCAGGTGTGGAGGTGCTACATTCAGTAGCTGTTCATCCAAGAGGGTGAATAGAACCATTCAGGCTGGAGGGGACCCCAGGAGGCCTCTTGTCCAACCTCCTGATCCCAGCAGGACCAGCTGTGTGGCCAGGTGAGGCTGCTGAGGGTTATATTCAGCCAGGTCTCCCTGGGCAGCCTGCCCCCCTGCTTGGTGTCCTCATGGGGCAAAGCTTCTCTTGATACCCAATGGGCAAAGCTTCTCTTGATACCCAGCCTAAACCTCTCATGTTTCAGCCTGTGCCCGTTGTCTCTTGTCCTGCCATGGCCCACTGTTCACAGCCTGGCTCTGCCTCACTGATGCCCTCAGAGGGGCTGTTGGCAGGTTGCCTGATGCTGTGTCTTCTCCAGGCAGCAAAAGCTCCAGGTCCTCAGCTCCTCCTCACAGAGCACTTGCTCCAGCCCAGCCCATCTTGGTGCTCCCAGCTGCAGTCTGGTTTGTCTGTGCCATTCTTGTTTGGGGAGCCCCAAAGTGGCCATTGTATTCAAGCGGTTGTCTGCTAAGTGCTAGGCAGAGGGACAGAATCACTTGTTTTACTGTCTGTGCTCCTGTTAATTCATCCCAGGATGCTTTGGCTTCTCTGCTGCCACTGGCTCATCTGCAGTTTGCTGTCTGCCAGGGCCCCAGGGCCAGTTGGCCCTCAGCTGGGGTCACTGCAGGGTTTTCTTCCTTCCCAGGTGTAGGACTTCACATTTGTCCCTGTTGAATTAGGTAAAATTCACCTTATCCCATTCTGCAGCCCCTTTGGGTGACTCTGAGTGCCAGTCCTGCTTGCAGACAGAGCAGCTGGTCCCCAGCCTGCTGTCCTCTGCAGGTCTGAGCAAACAACCTCTGTTGCCTCCTCCAGATCACTGGCAGAGGTGTTAGATTGTCCTCCAGGATACCCCCTGTGCTAGTCAGGTGTGATTCACCCTGGGTAAATAAATCCATGCTGGCTCTTTGTTCCCATCACCACGTTCTTCCTGATGTACACAGAAATGTGTTCTCTTGCTGTATGATTTTACAAAGTGGGGCCAAACCCCTGTAGTTGCCCACAGTGCCTTTTGCCTTCTATGAAAGTGGGTGCATCTGCTTTCCTCCAGTTGGTGGGAACCTCTGCATATCTATGGAACCTTCCAAAGATCACAGACAGCAGCCTTGCAAGGACACTGCCCACCTGGGAGCTTCCTTGGGTACAGCCCAGAAGGTCCCAAAGCACTGGGATGGGTCAGGTTTTCAGGGGTAATGCTGGTGTTAACCCTCACCCACTGCTGGCAGCAGCTCTCCTCCTGAAACCCTTCCAGGACACTGAGACCTTCTTGCTGGAGACTGAGGCACAGAAGGGACTTTCTCAGCCTTGCTCCTGTTCATTCTCAGTTTATCACCAGAGGCTGCAGAATTCCCTCCACTGATCTCTTGGTTTAGGGACCAAAGATGCTTCTGACTATGGGTGGGCTGCTGAAAAGAATTGCTTTAAGCCAATTGTGGCTCTTTTAGGCTTGTTAGGAGCAAGCCTTGCCCAGACCAGGAGCAGTCAGAGGAGCTCACAGGCACAGCTGGGTGCTGTAAAAATGTAGATGCATTGGATCCAAATTTAAAAGGCTTGATGTGAATCATCTGAAGAATTTCAGAAATTTCTCCTTCAGTGGTGCTACAGGTTTTTACAGTTGAAAGGCTCTTGGAAGAAGGAGTAGCTGTTTGGTTGGTTGTTTTTTTAATGCAAAAGAATACACAGAGGGTGCAGCTCACACATTTTGCCTCTCCTCTCTGGAAGAGGAGAGGTTGGCTGAATCTCAGCAACAGGGAAGTGGAGATCTTTCAAAATTCCCAAGGAAAAATCTGTAGCTTGCATTAGTGCAACCAAGTGAAGCATCTAAATGGAGCATCTCACTCTGTCCAGTGTGCTGTATGGTTCAAGCTTCTTTATCTGAGCTCTTAAACAGCCACAAACTGACATACCCCTGCCTTTGTTCTTCCAGACGCAGCTTCCTCCTGGGTTTATCCTCCTGGCATCTCTGTCAGTTTTTCCCTCAGAGCTATTAAAAGTGAAAGAACATTTCATGTCCTATTGAAATGGCAAATGGTATTTGTTTGTCATTTAGAAGCAAGGAAACACTGCAGAGAGTAATCCCACCAGGGATTACAGAGCATTGTGACAAGTAGTAGGTGCTGAGATCCAGCTAAGACCTTCTCCTTCCCAGGCTTCTCAGTAATCCTTGCTTAGACCAGCAGAATAATTAAGACATTGCAGGAAAAGAGTCCTCAGATGCAAAGATAGAGATGAATTTGTAAAGCCCAAGATCAACTGGGCCATGAAAGGCAGCAAAGAATGGTGCAAGCCTTGGAGAAACACTGTTTGAGGAGACACTGTAAATTATTTCTTCTGAGGGCAGCTAATCATCCTTCACCCCAGCACTGAAGTTCCAGGTGTTGTAGGTGATAGCCAGGAAAGAAAAACTAGAGTTCATTAGCTACAAAAAGCATGTTGTGTGCAGGCTGGGTGAGGAGCCAGCAGCAGCACAGTCTGAGAAGGGCATTTCAGCTTGCCGGAGGAAAACCTGCATCTGAAGCTCTTGATCCCCAAGTTCTGGTTGTGGTGTTCAACCATTCCTGACATGTTTTGGAGCAGTTAGTGCCAAGTCAAGAGATTTGTTGCTAGATTCAGCAAGAGATTGTGTAGAGGCTAATTACCAGCCTTACCAAAAGTTAAACAGGGTTACAAACAGCCACTATACAGACTCACTGGGGGTCTGAGCCCCTATAGAGCCCAAACAACCCATATACAGCCCCAGAAGGGGTCTATAAGCCTCTCTACACCCTGATTAGGGGTCTATAGAGCCCATAGAGAGCACAAACAGCCCCTGTGCAGCCGCTGAAGGGGTCTGTGCAGCCCCTATAGAGACTAAACAGCCCCTACACAGACTCAATAGACTGTGTGGCGGCCATCTTGTGGAGGGGCAGGGGAAGCGGCAGCCATCTTGTGGAGGGGCAGAAGAAGTGTCAGCCATCTGAGACCTCCCCTGGAGTATTGCATCCAGCTCTGGAGCCCTCAGCACAGCAGGGACATGGAGCTGCTGGAGCAGGGCCAGAGGAGGCCACAGAGATGCTCAGGGGCTGGAACAGCTCTGCTGTGGGGACAGGCTGAGGGAGCTGGAGTTGTTCAGCCTGGAGAAGAGAAGGCTCCAGGAGACCTTAGAGCACCTGCCAGTGCCTGCAGGGGCTGCAGGAAGGCTGGAGAGGGGCTGTTTCCAAGGGCCTGCAGTGAAAGGACGAGGGGGAATGGGTTGAAATGAGAGCAGAGGAGATTGAGACTGGCTCTCAGGAAGAAGTTCTTTCCCTTGAGGGTGGTGGCTCAGTGGCACAGGCTCCCCAGG
The DNA here is from genome assembly GCA_013401355.1 of Ceyx cyanopectus. Lineage (NCBI taxonomy): Eukaryota > Metazoa > Chordata > Aves > Coraciiformes > Alcedinidae > Ceyx > Ceyx cyanopectus. The sequence goes on along the minus strand of VYZU01018532.1, from coordinate 19,127 downwards.
GAGGTGGTTGAGGCCCCATCCCTGGAGCTATTGCAGGTGAGGTTGGCCAAGGCTCTGAGCAGCCTGGGCTAGTTGAGGGTGTCCCTGCTCCCTGCAGGGGGGCTGCACTAGATGCCATTTGGAGGCCCCTTCCAGCCCTGACCATTGCATGATTCTATGATTGCTTGTAAAGCTGGAATTATATCTTGCATCTGGACAGTCTATCCTCAGTCTTTTTTTTCCCAGCCCTTTCCTATTCTTCAAGGAATCAATGTAGCACATGGTTATTGTTATTGTTATTTGGAGTAAAAAATGATGAAAATTGATAATGTAAAAAAACCAACCAAGAACAAACAAATGGAAAACACAAGATAACACTTAAAAGCTACCAATAGGTAGTTGCTCCAGTAGAAATTGTCCTTGAGAACCTTTGGGAGATCTACTTTTTAAAAGTGTACTGGGAGCAGACCCAGAAGAGGAGGCAGCTGCCAGTTCAGTGCTGCAGTGCCTCCATTTAGGGTGCCTGATCCTGGCAAGTGGATCCAAAACCCAGAATCCCAGATCTCCAGTTCCAGAAGAAAGGATACTCAAGGAGATAGATGAACACTGAACAGACTCCAAACATATTTCATCTGTCCCGTGGAGCCACTTCTCTCTGGGAAACTGTCTTTGCTCTAAAAAGAGGATGAGAGGATCATAATGTGCAACAATTTCTCTGTAAGACGTAGAAATCAGGAAAGATAACACAATTTCCCTGTACTTCAGCACTACTTCCATGGAGAAACCAATTTTTCATCCATTGTATCAGGTACTGCCATCAAATTTCCATGTAATGTCCTTGTCCTTTGCCAACCTCTTTGCAGAGACTTTGTTCTATTAAGTCTCTATAGAAAAAAATCTCCCCAAATTCAGACCGAATTTAACAAGTGAAGGCAAGAGCCTTAAGGAATTCTACTGCAGGTGGAATCTGTGCTCACAGGGCAGAGGATCACAGCTGGTACCTACTTGGATTTTTTTAGAAGCCTTTTTGCTTTTGTGCAGTTTTCCACAAGTCTCAATCAATCTAGATTTTATGCCATCAAAACCAGTCTGAAATGTGTGTTTCTTCAAAGTGAATAGAAACCTCAGTTCCTGTGGGACTGTGAGGAGAGGTACACCGGAGTCAGGGAGAAAATGAAAGAGTGAACAAAAAAGACATAGCAGCAAATGGAAAATGTTAAGAAAATAAGGGGAACTGGGTAAATTGAAGAAAGCCCTTGCAAAGGCAAAGGCACAAAGTCAGTTTTCTAGGCACACTTAAGTTCCACATCAGTGAATTACACTGAGACACAGATGCAACTTTCCCTTGGCTCCCATCGTGCTGAGTGCCTGCAGTGAAATGGCATCGGGTCTGCAGAGACTTGTTGATCCTTGCAGAGAGTTTCTGATTCCTGGAGCCACTCCATAGCTCTGGCTTTACTGCCTGGAAAAGGCATGGGCTGCCTTTCCAGGAGAAGCAGGAGAACCCTGTAACTCTGTGATAAGCTTTTCATGTAGGCAGAGCATCCCAAGTGGAGATCTCCCTGCTGAGGAGAGGCTGAGAGAGCTGGGGCTCTTTAGCCTGGAGGAGACTGAGGGGGGAGCTCAGCAGTGTCTGTCAGTGTGTCCAGGGCAGTGTAGGGAGGATGGAGCCAGACTCTGCTCAGTGCCATCCAGTGACAGGACAAGAGGCAATGGGAGTCAGTTGGAGCACAAAAGGTTGAGGGGAAACACGAGGAAGAACTTGTTCCCAGTGAGGGTGGCAGAGCCTGGCAGGGGCTGCCCAGGGAGGTTGTGGAGTCTCCTGCTCTGGAGACATTCCAGCCCCCCCTGGATCTGTTCCTGGGTGACCTGATCCAGGTGATCCTGCTCTGGCAGATGATCTTTCTAGGTCCCTTCCAATCCCTAACATTCTATGATTCTGATTTCAAGAGCTCATGGAGCTTTTTACCCACAATGATGACTACAGTTCCCCAGTGCAGAGGTATTCAAGCCTTAGAGCAGCTGCCAGTGCCTGCAGGGAGCTGCTCCAGAGCCTGGAGAGGGGCTGTTTGCAAGGCCTGCAGGGAAAGGCCAAGGTGCAATGGTTGGAATGAGCAAGGAGTGGCTGGAGATGAGAACTAAGGCAGAAGTTGTTTCCCAGCAGAGGGGTGGGCACTGGAGCAGGGTGCCCAGGGAGGTGGTGGAGGCCCTATCCCTGGAGACATTGCAGGTGGGCTTGAGGAGGCTCTGAGCACCCTGCTCTAGCTGAGATGGCCCTGCTCTCAGCAGGGCTTGGGCTGGGGGAGCTCTGCAGCTTCCTTCAACCCAGACATTGCCAGGATTCTATGATGAGGCACTCAGCAGGGTCACAGCCCCCTGTACAAACCTGCTGGGCACCTGTTGCCATGGTGAGGCAAAGAAATGAACACTGGAGGCAGGAGCTGAGGCAAGAGAGTGAGCTGGCAGGGAGGTCAGGAGAGGAGCCCAGCCAAGGTCATGCTGCTCAGGTAGCAGTGGCATTTGTGGTTATGGGTTGATGGTGACCCCTGGCTGCAGGAAGCCCAGGCCTGACAGTGCTTCTTCAGTCTTGTTTCTTAAGGCTGGTCTGGTAATTGTTCAATATGAAAAATGCTGTTGACTCTCTGTGGGTGTGTTTGCTGCAAGAGTGGGACACAAATGAGGGGAAATTGGCAGCCCAGGGTGGTCAGAAATGGTCCAGGGCAAATGTGACACTGGAACACCCAGCTGCTACAGACTGGCTGGTGCAGGCTGGATGCAGGGAGACATTGTCCTTCTCAAGGCTTTGGAGGCTTTTCTTCCTTCTCTGTAGTCATTCCTGTGATGTGCATTCATAGTTAAAGATATTTTCCCTTCCCAGAACCCTGGTTTTCACTATTCCTCGGGTTTCATTTTACTCTGTATTTCACTCTGGGCTGACTTTACCTCTGACCACACATTTCAATACTGAAATGGTTTTCCAAGAATAAAGCACTTCCCAGTGCTGTTCCAAGGCTCAAATAATGTTCATCTTCTTGATAACATCCAGCTTACTAACTGCTCCTGAGTGAGGACATAGAGAAGAATGGTATTATCTGAGAAGTAAAAAGAGAAGTTTATGTCTACCAAAAAAAAAAAAAAAAGATAATACAGATGTGGCCAGCTGATAAATTCTGCACTAACAAAAGGTGGGCTTGAAAGCGTACATCATTTCTCTTGGACACAAAAGGTATGGCATACTGGGTAAGATGTGAGCTCCCAGTTGACTTCAGAGGTGTAAAGTCACTTGCTTAACTTCCCAGATGCATTTAAGCCCAAAGGATGACAAGTCTATTACAGTGTCTTAAATCACAGAGCAGCTTGAGGGTGGCCTGGGACTAAGTGCTCAGGCAGAAATTAAAGCTGTGAAGAGCAGCATCCAGATCCTCCCATGCTCTCCAGAGCCCTGCTGGGCTGCTGCTCTGCCACCAAGCCCAAGTGGGAGGGCTCTGGAAGGGGGGAGTGGTGAGGACAGCACCACAGATGTGCTCCAGCAGCAGAACCTGTCCCTTTGTGCCTCCTGTCCTTCCCTTGCAGCTTCTGGAAGGTGGGTTGGAGGGCTCTGAGCCATCTGCAGAGAAACAATCACTCTGCACTTCTGCAGAGGGCAAAAGGCAGCAGCAGGGAGGTTTGCACTTCACACTGGTTCACCCACAGCCTGCAGGGAGCTCTGTAATGCACCTAAAAATTCCACTTAAACTTCCCAACCATATTCACTACCTTAGCTGTGTCTTAACCTTAGTGTCTTCACCTTAGTTGTGTCTTCTGGTCAGGGTGCTTTGACCTGTCACCCTTCCCATCTGTGGGCATTTTGGTATTGGGATCAGGTGCAGATATCTCAGGGTGATTTCAGCTCTCCTGAAGTTTCCCTTTCAGTGGAATTCCCAAAGATATGGTGATAAGCTCCCAATCAACACAGCAGCAGCTACTCCAGATCATGTCTTGAGGAAAACAGGGAGATGCAGAGAGGAGAGGGATCATTAGCTCAGAGCTAGAAGCACAGAGAGAGTGCAGCCTTCTTCTTCTGAACACAGGCACTCTGTGCAGAAAAAAATGATGGGTCTTGGCTTTTATTCCTCAGACAAATGAAAAGCCACAAGCTTCTGTCGTTATCACTTCAGCTTTGTGTTGGGAACTGTCATTGTTGTCCCCATCCCCATCTCCACCTGTCTGGCATCTCATGTGGGAAACCAAATGTCACCAGATCCATGGGGCTCATGTTAAACTCTCCCTCTAACTGAACATTTTTGCTCTCTGCAGCTGCCCAGCCTGCCACCCCAGAGCTTGCTGATGCAGGGGGTGTTGAGCTCACTGGAGGGATCCATCCAGCTTTTTCTGTTTGCAGCCACATACAGCAGCCTGTTCCTGTGCCATCAGCAGACTGTGGCTAAAACAACTTCTTGACCTCTCCTGAGCTTTCCTCAGCTCTGCACTACTCTGGTGGTGCTTTTCCCTGGGAACAAGCCAAGTTGCTTTTAATAGCCTTCAAAAATAGCCTTCAGAATGCTCAAGTGCCACCTGGGCTGCTTTAGCATCTTTGGGAAAGCTGTTTAGATGAGGCAGGAGGAAAATTCAGATTACAGTCTTTCTGAACAGGTAATATTCAGAGCATAAAGAAACACCTAAACCTCATCAAAATGCTTTTCCCAGTGCAGATCCCACAGAGGGTGTGTGGTGCTGACAGCATTCTTTCCTGGGCAGATCTGTACCACTGCTAGTGGCTTTTATACTTCAGTAGCATCTCAGCACCTACTACACACACTGCACAAGCAGCTGTCTGGATGGCACTGAGAATGCCCTCAGGGGACACCTTCCAGGGACTTCCCAGCTTGTCCCCCTTTTCAGAAGATGATGTGATCAATTTCTTTGGCTTGTGCTGTCCTTAAATAACTAAGATATCTGAAGCTGCTCCCCGTGTCAGCCTCTTCAGTTTTACAGAATTGAGTCCTGCAGCAGGAATATTCTGTGGCAGCCACCACTGACTAGGTGTGTGGAGGAAGATTTAGCTGGAGGTCAAAACCCAGATCTTTTCCCACTGAATGAGCTTCAAAATAGGCATATTTCAGATTCTGCTCCTCTTGCAAAGATGCCAGGATAACAAAGATTCTGTGGCTTTTGACACGAGCTGCTCATGTTCCATATCTGATTTAAGGTACTCGTTTGATCTTTAGCTTTGTCAGACTCTGCCAACAATAAAACATCTGTGAGCAGTCTGAAAGAGTCTGTGGAGCAGCTCACTTTTGCAAGGTTTACAGAAAAAAGGAAAGGAGATAAACCCTATAAAATAATCAGGAAGCCTTTTAAAATTATTAAAATATTAGGTGCTTTCAGTTAACTTCAAAAAGTTATTTAAAAGCTGCAGAAGATGGGAATGCATTTCAATTAAGGTATAATTTTCCTATTTATGCATTCATTTACAAGCTCCCTGATATTAAAGCTGAAGATATTTTCTAGGTTCTTGAATGACTTTTTAATGCTATAAATATTTTATTGTGTTAGTAATAAATACTTGTTTATATACTGGGAATTCACCTGTGCATTTAACTGCTGCTGTAAAGATACACCTAATAAAAATACGACTTTAGTGTTTTCCTTTATTGCCAAGAGACTCAGCAAGCTGTTGTGCTTTCCTTAATGCTGAATACTGATTTCCAGCTTGGCAAGGACTTCGTCAAGGAAAATAAGTTTGGTGTCAGTACATTGGAAAAGGTGGCAAAATGCTGACAAAGTGGAAGGAGTTTGTCTCTGGAACACCAGGGATTGTAGAGAAGGCTCTCACCCTCTGAGGCACACAGAGTGAAATCAGGGAACTGCCCCTTTGCCATTCTGCTGCTCAGGAATGGTGAAAGGCCAGCAGCTGGTAGATTTAGCCATACCTTTGGAAATACCAGTGCCTTAGCAGTAACCACAGCAGAAGATACAAGGAGCAGCACAAAAACAAAGGCAATTCTGCTCTGGGAAAAAAAATGCTGCTCTCCAGTGAGGAAATGCCCTGTTTTGTGAAGCCTGGGATCATTCACAGCAACAAAATAGGAAGAGGTAGGTGTGATGGGTTGAAACACCCACTGCATGTCTTCTCCCTCTCTGTAGAACCACACAATCAGAGTGGACAGGGTGGAAGGGCCCTTCAGGCTGATCCAGTTCCAACCCCTGCCAAGGGCAGGGACACCTCCCACTAGAGCAGGTTTTTCTACTAGCTGGGTTTTGGAACACATTTTTCTCCATGTTCATCGTATTTTCCTCATTTTCCTTCTATTTTTGCCAGTTTGTATGACTATCTAATGTATGACTAAAAGACAAGTTAATTTTAATAGCAGTCTTTGGTACAGATTAAGAGCTTTTAGGGGTCATTGGAGCAGTTTGCAGCCCATCAAAATGCACCTTCTGTAGTGAAGATGGAAGAGCTGATGAGCACTGGGGTGGAACACAGAGAACCAGAGGGAAATGGGGCCACTTACATGAGATGTGTCCACATCCAGACACCCCTTAATGCACCCAGATCCTCACCTGAGGGAATGTGCATGTGTTTCCACAGGGTTTCTGCAGATGCAGTAGGGATAAAAAGATCAGTCCCAGGGACTCCCCTGATCAGGTCTCTCCTCTGAGATGATTCAAAGCTGTTTGCTGAGGTGTTTGTGGGCATCTCCACTGGCACAGCCTGGCAGTGAGGTGCAGCAAGCCTCCCCTCCCCTCTGACACTGCAACAGAGCCAACAGGATGCACAACAGCCCTTGGCAAGCAGCAGATTCTGAATATTCCAGCTCTTTGTAAACATCTCCCAAGTCCCCCAGTGTGGGTGCTGGGTGTTGCTGTCTCCTGGCTGAGGACATGGAGCACTGCTAACACCACTTGGTTACCAGCATTTGGCTCATTCTCCTGCTTCTGGCTCTCTCAGCAGTCCCACGTGTTCCCTCTGCATCCAGACCCCCTTCAAAACTCTGATTTGAGATGAGATTGCTTCCACTTTGAGGAGATTAGGGACCGTGTTGGGAACCTGGTTTATTTTCCTCTCCCATCTGTACACAGATTTTTGAAAGGGATTTTTACTGTCAGTTTTGTGTCCCTTAAGTATATGTTAGCTTGAGTTTTGGTGGTGTCTCCAAAGTGATCACAAAATACATTAAAAAGTATTATGAGTTGTGTGATGTGAACATTGCCGAGTCTCTTCCCTACATCAATACAGAGCACTAAAATCAGGTCTTGCTCATTCATCTTCCATTACAAAAAGCCATCTGTTGTGATTTCCAGATTCAAATGTTTTGAAGTTGTGTAAATACAGTATTACAGTGCCCATCACTCATGGTTCAGCATTAAAAACAAAGTAATTATACTCAGAGAGATTGAAGGGAACTCTTCAGTGCCAGCCAGCTGATGCCACTGCTGCAGAGGGAATTAGAAACTGCCTTTGCTAACCATGCCCAGTGGAGGCTTTGGGGCAGCTGAAGGGTATGTGCCTGTATGCAGTAGAAATGACAAAAAAGGAGTCTAATTGGCCCTGGAAATAAGTGTGTGTATATATATATGAGTATCATCCAGAGAATACACTGCTTTATGGCAGCTGACTTGTCTATACGTGTGAGTACTGAGCACAGGTTGAAGCAAGCAGACTGCTTCTGGAGCAGGGCACAATGACTGCATGGATCTGCTCCTGAGCTGAGAACAAAGTGAGGAACCCTGACTTACTGCTGTAGTTTGGCTTCTCTGCATTGATCTGACAACAGGGCTCATTAGCAGATGTTTAATTGGCTCTGCTGTTGTAGAGATAGCATCTACCAGAGCAGATTAACACAGGTAGTGTAACTGAGGGTGGAGTAGGAGCTGTTTCTCTGGCCAGGTGCTGAGCCACCCTTCCAACTCACCCTTCCCTAGCAGCTCTGCCTCACCCCAGTTCCAGAAGGACAGGGAGCTGCTGGGGAGAGTCCAGTGCAGGGCACCAAGATGCTGAAGGGAGTGGAGATCTCCCTGCTGAGGAGAGGCTGAGAGAGCTGGGGCTCTTTAGCCTGGAGGAGACTGAGGGGGGAGCTCAGCAGTGTCTGTCAGTGTGTCCAGGGCAGTGTAGGGAGGATGGAGCCAGACTCTGCTCAGTGTCACCCAGTGACAGGACAAGGGGCAATGGGAGTCAGTTGGAGCACAAAAGGTTGAGGGGAAACACGAGGAAGAACTTGTTCCCAGTGAGGGTGGCAGAGCCTGGCAGGGGCTGCCCAGGGAGGTTGTGGAGTCTCCTGCTCTGGAGACATTCCAGCCCCCCCTGGATCTGTTCCTGGGTGACTTGGTCTAGGTGCCCCTGCTCTGGCAGGGGGGTTGCACTGGATGATCTTCCAGGCAGCATTCTGTGAGTCTGTGCATAGCATCAGCTGCTTGTGACACCGGGGACAGCAATTCCATTAGCATGCCTCTGTGGTCTCCCAAGAAGTTTGGCAGCGAGGTGAACTCCTCACATGTTGACTGTGTTGGCAGGCTGCATTGTTCTACAGTTTATCAGTTGCTGACTTTTGCAGCCTCCCAGTCAGTGTGTTTCCCCAAGTGCAGAGCCTTTGGCTGAGCTCTGGAAACACGCACCTCGCCGAAATGAAAAGTTATTAAATCAGTACTGCAGGGGAATGCAGAGGAATGATCTGTTTGTAATGCTGGGAAAAACAATTTACAACAGTGTTTTTAAAGCTTAACGAAATTACCGAAAATCTTTCACAAAAACAACCAACCTTTTTTCATCTGGTCTCCAGGGATTTTGTTTATCTTTCAGATCTAGTTGCTGCAAAATACTGATAATGCAGCAATTCCACGAGGCGTTAAATCTCCATCTACCACTGGCTTGCAAAATTAATCAAATTACCTTTTAAAGTTAATGCAGGCGGTGAGAAGAGTTTAATGATATTCAAAACCTTCATGGTAATAATTACAGATGAAGAGGGTCAGCCAGTTGAGAATTAATGCAAAAAGTGCACAGAATGATAATCTGAATTAATGTATCGGGCCCTGCAAAGGCATTGGGAGAGCAAGCCATGAAAATCAAATTCAGTTGGTGAAATAAACTCAGATGTGTGAGAATTTTGAAGTAAAGGATGAATTTCAGACTTAAGCTGTGCTGGAGAGGAGGTAGCAGCTTGAGAGGTGAAGGAAAGGGAGAAGATGGAAAGGGATTAACCTGGATTATCTCACAAAATCTGAAGCTGTCAATCTTTCTGTCCTGCCTTGGACAGAAGGTTTTCCACCAATTTCTCTGACCCCCAGGCTCTTCTTTATCTTCCCTGTGCTGCCTGCACTTATTTTTCCAGCATTTTAGAAATGAGCAAGTACTCAGTGAGGGTTTTTCCTATCCTTTCCCACATAGCTCATAGTTCTTTGGCTGATGAAGAACTGGAACCACTCTGAAAGGACTTTCCCAAACATCAGTATAATGTGCTGAAGTGGAATCCTCAGGGAGCTCAGGCTGCATGGAGGTCTCACCAGAATGGGCAGGGAAAATGAGCTGAGATCCCTGTGACCTGAACCCTTTGTCGCCAAGCACATTTTCCTGCTGGTGACTGGCTCAGAAGTCACTGAGAATGTCAGAGCTGCTGGATGCCCAGTGACACTGTCAGGAAAGCTGCTCAGTGCCTGCTGAAGAACAGGCCTCTCTTACACCTTCACTGCCTCCAGTATCTTCAGAGTTACAGTCATTTTCTTTGTAAATCTTCACCAGATGATCATTTGTTTCCTCTTTTCCCTTTTTTGTCAGATGTGTCTGAAATCCCCCTGTGTTTGTTCTGCTCCTCCCCTGTCACTCTCTGCCTTTTCCATCCTATTAACTCAGTTAGGAATGCTCCTGAAAACTGAGGCACTGTTGCTTTTATGTTTAATTGCTTATTGAACTTTCTGTGTGCTGTTTGCACATTTCAAGCTTCACTGCCTACCAGCCATTCAGATCCTTATTTTACACGTGTGGAGGGACTACCCAGTGTGGCTGTGGAGACCCCAGGAGATCCTCTGCACATCACAGTGCTGTTATGCAATTGAACTGTGAGGGTACAAATGATGTTTCTGCATAGCTGTTGGCTGCACTCTCCCATCAGCAGTGCTCAGCTTAGAGCCACCTGAGGGTTGAACTGACACTGGATATTTCCAGAGGCACAAGCTGATCGTGGATCAGTCGATCATCACAGTCACAGAATGGTAGAATGGAATCACAGAATCACTGGGGTTGGGAAAGATCTTTGAGATCACTGAGTCCAACCATGAACTCCACTGCTAACCCATGGCACTAAGCAACATTTCTAACACCTTTCCCCTGTCTGCAGGGATGGTGATTCCACCACTTCCCTGGGCAGTCTGTTCCATGTCTTAACAACCCTTTTGGTGAATAATTTCTTCCTAATATCCAACCTAAACCTCCCCTGGCACAACTTGAGCCCACGTCCTCTGGTTTTCTCCCTTGTTACCTAGGAGAGCACAACCCCCACCTCTCTCCAGCCTCCTTTCAGGTAGCTCTACAGAGTGAGAAGGTCTCCCCTCAGTCTCTTTTTCTCACAGCTAAACAAGTTCCTCAGATGCTCCTCTGAAGACTTTATCTCCTGACCCTTCCCCCAGCTTCACTGCCCTTCCTTGGACTCAGTGTCCTCCTTGTAGTGAGGGGCCCAGAACTAACACAGCATTTGAGGGGTGGCCTCAGCGTGCCCAGTACTGGGGACAATCATTTGCCTAGTCCTGCTGGCCACACTGTTCCTGATGCAGGCCAGGACCTGCTGGTTGTCTTGGCCACCTGGGCACACACTGGCTCATCTCCAGCCAGCAACTGACCAGCACTCTCAGGTCCTTTCCTGCCAGGGTATGTTCCAGCCACTCCTCCACCACTGCAGGCTGCTTCCTTGTCCACGTGCCTCTCTATGGGACCATTCTGCTGCTGCTGCTGTAGTCCTCCAAGCATAGTCCCAAGAGAAAGCTCAGGAGCTTCTCCCACCTCTTCCACAGGTCCCAGGTGTGCCTGTTCCTTCCCAGGGCTGTTCTTGCTGCTTTCTGAAGCAGTTGCAGGACAAAGTGAGCACATCCTACCAAGCAGTGACAGAAGGACATGCACTGCTGCAAAACCAGAAGCTGCACCTTGCCATGACACCTGTCCCATTGAGAGCCATAACTTTTAATGCCAACACTTAAAAATACAACCATTGGTGTACAACTTTGTGTTCCTGTTGCAGTACAGAGAAATTTGACACTCTCCTTGCTTCACTGCAAATATTTTCGCTCTCATGTTTGTCATTTGAGAGCTGTAGATAATTGGTTTGGCTGTGTTTGATCTCACAATCTGGCAAAGGAAATAAAAAAAAGAAAAGAAAAATAAAATTCCAGTGGCGGAAGGATTTTTAATGAACTGCCGAGAAGAAAAAATGATGTAATTATAAAATGTTACGGTTAATCCCTTAGTGATCTTGACATTTGCAAAGGGAAGTGTGCAAATAACTCTGAGAAGTCCTGAACACACCCAGCACAGGGAGATGGCTGTGGCAGAAAGAAGTGTGTTTTGTGTGACACACAGCTCAGGGGGCAGAACTCCCTCTTTGCTGCTGATTTGGCCTGAAACATACAATAAGATTTTCTAAATAGAGATTCTGTTGTTGCAGCCACCAAATCAGAGCACTTGCTTTGCAGGACTCTGGAAGGTTGGTCAGCATGTTCCTTCAAAGCATTTTCCAGTAGCTGTGGCCTAGGCTGAGACTCAGGTGAAAACTGGCTGTAGGTGACAAAGTTTTCTTACAAAACTGAGCATGGAAATAGTATTTAGCCAAAAATGGAAACCAAATCCACTTTGTCATGCTTCATGAGGCTTCTAGAAAATGCCAAAGGTAATGATGCCTTTGGCCACGTGTTTTTCACTTGTGCTTCTCACTCAGGGCAGAGTCTGTGTGCACCCTGGGCATGGCACACAGTGGCCAATACCAGTCCTTGCAGTCCAGGCAGGGCTGTGCACATGGCATGCTCCAGGGATCACAGGATCCTGGGGGGACTCAGCCAATTCCCCACCTTGAGCTGGGACTGAGAAAGAGCAAGTTAACACCTGTCCTGAGAAAACCCCTCCAACTCCAGTGGACTTGCATGGTTAGCTGGGAATTTTCCAGCACAGTGGACAGTCCCTGCCCCAGCTGGAATCCTGTGCTCAGCAGAACATCACAGTTACTGCAGTACTGGCCAGCAGGTGCAGGGAGGGCATTCTCCCCCTCTGCTCCACCCCCCTGCAGCTGCCTCCAGGGCTGCAGCCCCCAGCACAGGAGAGCTCTGGAGGGGCTGGAAGGTGTCCAGAGAAGGGCCACGAGGAGGAGCAGAGGCTGGAGCAGCTCCTGTGAGGACAGGCTGAGAGAGTTGGGGGTGTTCAGGCTGCAGAAGAGAAGGCTCCAGGGAGAGCTTCTGGTGGCTCCCAGGATGTGCAGGGGCTGCAGGAAAGCTGGGGAGGGACTTTGGAGGCTGTGGGGCAGTGCCAGGACTGGAGGGGCTGGATCCAAACTTGAGCTGGGGGGATTCAGAGGAGCCCTGAGGAAGAATTTCTTCTTCTTTCCCAGGAGGGTGGGGAGAGCCTGGCCCAGGGTGCCCAGAGAGGTGGGGGCAGCCCCATCCTTGGCAGTTTCTCAGGCCAGGCTGGATGGGGCTCTGAGCAACCTGCTCTGGTGGGAGGTGTCCCTGCCCTGGCAGGGCTGGAACTGGAGCAGCTTTGGGATCCCTCCCAACCCTGACCATTCTAGGATTCTCTGAAGCTCAGGCCTGCTGGGAGGGCCCCAGAGGGTTTGTGCAGACATGGAGCAGGTCCCTCAGGTTTATTAGCTTCTCATTTGTGACATGGGCACAGCCATACCAGCACCTACACTTGGTACTACATGGTGCAAGGTCTTGTAACACTTACAGGTGGGTGCAAGTTTTACAGAGTGAAAGCAGACCCTGTCAGCTTTGTGCCTTCCCCTTTCTCATTTGCAGTGGGAACTTGATGCCAGCCCTGCACTTCCCCAGTGCCATCTGCAGTCCAGGGGCTGCTGCCTCTGCTGCTGCCTCTGCTGCACACACACTCAGTTTGCCTGGCACCTGATACATGCACCTTCTGCCATCAGTCCTGGAGCCATGAATGCTTTGGCTTGGAACCTTTAAAGCTCATCTAGTCCAGCCACCCTGCAGGGAGCAGGGAGCAGGGACACCTTGATTAAGCAAATCTGGTAGAAAACAGCATCTTTCCTGTACCCCTCCATTTCTCATGCCACCTGAGGTTTAAATCCAAACTAGAGTCAAGGATTCATATCTAGCTTTGGTTTTATCACTTAAACCTCAAGCAGTCTTAAATAAACTACTTCACATATGGAAAATAACACTAAAACTACATATACACAGTATTATGTGAAAAAAATAGCTTTTGAAGGGGAAAAAAAATAGGTAATTTTCAGCTGGTAGTTAACAAATTGTCTAAGCCTGCTGAAGAAGTGATCTCTGTGTGAGGGATAATTAATTTATACCAGTTCAAAAAGCCCTCCTGAGATGGCAGCTGGTGTGCTGTGTAACAGCATGAAATATTTAAGTCACAGAGTTTCAAGAACAATCCTAGAAAGTCACAGAGTGCTGAGGGTAAGACAGGGCAGGGCTGTATGGCATCACCCAGCTTTTGCAGTGGGAAGGAGAGGGTGCTTCTGTGGTCAGGGTGTGACTGGAGCTGGGACACCTGAGCAGGGACAGCACTTGATGGTTTCTAGGGGCACAAAATATAAATTATGTCCTGAAAATGTTGCTTTTCCTGCCTTTCTTCTGTGCACTTAAACCCATGTTTGTTGGAATCCGTGGGTGGTGACAGATTTGCCCAAAGATCCTGACATCCCAGGACTGATGAATTGCTCATGAGCTGCCTGATAGCCTCTGGATGGAGGGACACACACTAGTTAGCATACCAGACCCTTGCTTTTTGACAAAAACAGATCAAATACATTCATATTGTCTCTTCTCAAACATCCCAGCAATCTTTGGCCTGGAGGAGGATGAGACATTTTGGCTGTTAAATGAGGTATTGATTTCCTATTTCTGCTGGCTGCCATCCTGCCATGTGAAGGACTTTCTTCAATAGATCAGGTGTCAGCTGTAGTTATTTCACATATCATATTATTATTAACATCATCATCACTTTTATTAGTTTGCATTTCTGCCTGGGCTGCTCTGCAGTATTAATGTGTCTTCCTCCTTCTCCTTCCTCTGCTTCCTTGCAGCTGCCAGAGATAAACCCGTGCTGCTCCATGGCAAAAGCAGGTAGTGAATGAGGGATTAAAGAAAAAACTGTCCTTCCAAAATCCTATCTCTGCCCTACCCTTCCTCTATCATCCAGAGAGAACTGTTCCATATTTCCTTGCCTGGTCTTTGCTGTGCCAGAGAAGAAAGGAGCTTCTCTGCTTCACCTCTGTGATCTCAGCATTTCTGGCAGAGTAAAAGCATCATCCCTGTCCTGGGTGGGAAACCTCCTGTCAGTGCCTGGTGGCCACTTCCCTTGTCCATCTTTGCTGCCCAGGAACCAGCTGAAGGCCCAGACCTCATTGCACTGCAGCACTGGAGTAGCCACAGTAACATGGGCTGTCTGCATGCCACAGTCATGGCAGTGGCTGGGTGAAGGAGCTCCAGAGTCCCCCAGCCCAATCCTGCTGAGAGCAGGGCCATCTCAGCTAGAGCAGGGTGCTCAGAGCCTCCTCAAGCCCACCTGCAATGTCTCCAGGGATGGGGCCTCCACCACCTCCCTGGGCACCCTGCTCCAGTGCCCACCCCTCTGCTGGGAAACAACTTCTGCCTTAGTTCTCATCTCCAGCCACTCCTTGCTCACTGCAACCACTGCCCCTTGGCCTTTCACTCTACCCTGAGCATCTCCGTGGCCTCCTCTGGCCCTGCTCCAGCAGGCTGTGCTGAGGGCTCCAGAGCTGGACACAGGGCTCCAGGGGAGCTTTGCCCAGAGCAGAGCAGAGCAGCAGGATCCCCTCTCTCCATCTCTGCCCACACTGCTCCTGCTGCAGCCCAGGCTGGATTGGCTGCTGGGCTCCAGCTCACCCTGGCTGCTCCTGGCAGCTGCTCCTCTCTCAGCACCTCCAAGGCCTTCTCTGCAGGGCTGCTCTGGCCCCTCATCCCCAGCCTGGATGGACAGTGGAGATTGTTCCAGAGGCTCTTGCATATCCTACAAAGTGCAGTAACTATCAAAGAGCATCAGCCCCTTTCTTCTGATCGTGTTCCCAGTGTTTCTTACTCAGCTCTGTCTCAGTAACTGCTCCTCTCTTAGCAGTGGCTGGATGGAGGCCTCGTGTCTGGAGAGAGCCCTTCTGCTGCCTGTGTTGTCAGTGCACAGGCCTCATTTTTCACAGCACCCACTGGGACTCCAGGCTGCTCAGAAGGTGCCTGGGTAATTTGTCATCTCTGCATTTGCAGCCTCTCTGTAAGGATGTGTGTCTGTTGTCTCTGACCCCCACCTGCAAAAGACACAGCTGGAATCTCTGCTAGAGGAATAGCACAGGAACTTTCATGATGCAGGAGCATCCTTCTGTAGCTGTGGTGCTGCTCTGCACATCCAGCACACAATTCATTAATTGGTATTCTTTTAGTTAGGAATTAATGGCTGGTCTTGAGCATTTCCATAAAATACAGATATTTAGTGAAGTTTATTCACTTTATGATTTTTTCATGTACAGATCTGTAAATCATGTGAATCTTTACTTTGGTTAAGGAAACAAGGAAGGCTTATGTTAGAGAAGTAAATAATGAAATATGTTACTCATGTAATTAAGAATATCTCCAAAAACTTAAAAATCAAGGAAATTTAAACAAAAAATGTTTAAACATTTTTTGTTGCTTACATTCAAAATAAATTAGCTGCATAATGAATACATTTCAGGATGTCTGCTAATGAGTTTTATTCATCTTTTTCCTATAGAGTCATAGACATTTTATATTCTAATTGATAGCAGTTCTCCATTCCTATGCTTCCAAGGGCCAAAGCAGAGTGTCTGAAATACAGAGAATGACTCTATTTCAACATCTGACCTCCAGGTCTTGGGAGCAGTTACCCAACACACAAAGCTTCTCATCAGAACTAGAGCCGGTCTGGTGATGCAGAAGCAAATTCTTTCATTCCAGGTTTAGTTTCAGGATGATTCAATTCCCATTTAAGTGACAGAGAATGTGAAGAGTTTCAATTCTTCCACTTAGGAAGAAAATAGGGGTTAATAAGATCCTAAGCTATATCCTAAGCAACTTTAACTGTATAATGTACATTTTATTTTAAATGTGAACCTATACATTATGTATTCCTAGATTTTCCATTTGTTTTCAAGTTCTCACACTGGAATTCTATTTAATGCAACCATGGAAAAAGCTCTGCACCTGTTACTCAGTGTAATTGGGCTGTGATGGGACTAATGGATAGGTAATAACCCTTCTGACAGCTTCTCAGTGTCCTGGGGAGGGGAAATGCCCATTCTTTGTACAGCACTTTACCTGTGACTAACAATTATGATCATCCTGTAACTGGGAAACTCTCCCTTCACCCAGGGTTCTCCTGCTGAGCTGAATGTGGCTCCTCAAGGAATTAGCTTCCCAGGCTGGAAAAGGTGCTGTCTGACATGTTAGCTGTCCTGCCTCCCCTCCAGAACCATACCTCATGATTGCTCCTTCTGACCTTGCAATTAACTGCTCCTAATTTCCCTGATGTATTCCTTTCTCTCCAAAAACTGTGGCTTGTGAACATGAAACTTCCATTTCTGTCCTTTCAGAAGCACAGTAGTCCCAGTGCTCAGCAGCAACCAGACATTATTGATATGAAGTAGTTTAAAAAAAAGAGTTGTTTGTCTTCATTACTGGTTTAGGATTTGTCCTCAATAAGTTATTTACTTTCACAGGTAAGGAATAAATCAAAGCACAGTGACAAGTGATACAGATTATATAGTTCTAAACTTTAATTCAGCCAAAACTCCCCATAAGTGAGTTAATCTGGTTTCTTTTTTTACTTATTTGAGTAAAAACATCTATAGATTATGATTCAAAACCATAATTAAAATTTTGAATAGTTTAGAAAAATGAATAATAATAGTTCTTTAATAGTTTAGGAACATGGTAATAGATCATAGAATAGAATCCTAGACTGGCCAGGGCTGGAAGGGGCCTCCAAAGGTCATCTAGTGCAGCTCCCTGCAGGGAACAGGGACACCCTCAACTAGCCCAGGCTGCTCAGAGCCTTGGCCAACCTCACCTGGAATAGCTCCAGGGATGGGGCCTCAACCACCTCCCTGGGGAGCCTGTGCCACTGAGCCACCACCCTCAAGGGCGAGAACTTCTTCCTGAGATCCAGTCTCAATCTCCTCTGCTCTCATTTCAACCCATTCCCCCTCATCCTTTCACTGCAGGCCCTTGGAAACAGCCCCTCTCCAGCCTTCCTGCAGCCCCTGCAGGCACTGGCAGGTGCTCTAAGGTCTCCCCAGAGCCTTCTCTTCTCCAGGCTGAACAAGCCCAGCTCCCTCAGTTACTATTTTGGTCTGTAGATTCAGGCAGGAAAACAAACATTCACGTGGAGATTATTAACAACATGTGGCCGGAAAACTTCATTTGCTAACAAATCAGCTGCTCTGACAAAGCCTGGATTCCTGCAGAGCTGTGTCTCCTGCCTGCCTGGCTTCATGGCTGAACTACAGGGAGACTCTGTTGTCCTGTGTGTAAGTCCAGCCTCCTGCAGAGTAATCTGACAGCAGCAGGCAGACAAACATCTGACTGCACATCTCAGCCAAGACTCCCAGATGACTGGGGTAAGCTTGTGGATTCCTGACCTACAGTGTCTCCTCTGCACAGCCTGCAGCTTTCTGTGCAGGATGGAGAACCTTGGTTCTCTTGGACACCTCCACTCTTCTGGCCACTGTGGTTGAAACTGGCCAGTGGATTGGGAAGCTATTGGCAGCAGAGGGAAGACGAGGGCTCGTGTAAGTCCAGGGTGATGTGGCAATAACCAGGAGATGGTCTCCAGAGTGTGTCCCAGGTCTCTGGAAGTTGGAAATATATAAATAAGATATTCAGGATCACTCAAGATGAAGAATCTCAGAATGTTTTTGGTTGGAAGAAACCTTTAAGATGATCCAGTCCATCCTTTGTCCCAGCACTGCCAGCTCCCCACTAAACCCTGTCCCTGAGCAGCAGCCCACAGGCCACTGAGATGCCTCCAGGGATGGGGACTCTAGCACTGCCCTGGGCAGCCCATTGCCATGGTTGAGAACCCTGCCAGTGAAGAAACGTTTCCTGATACCCACAAAGCTGCCCTGGTGCAGCTGCAGCCATTCCCTCTGGTGCTGTCACAGGTCAGCAGGGAGCAGAGACTGTCCCCTCCTCACCCCAGCCTCCTGGCAGGTGCTGTAGAGAGTGAGAAGGTCTCTGCTCAGCCTCCTCTTCTCCAGACTGAGCACCCCCAGCTCCCTCAGCTCTCCTGCTGGATGTGTTCTCAGCCATGCTTGCACTCCTTGATGCCAGGGAAGGGGAGACTCTGATAGACTTCACCTTAAGATTCATCCCCCTTGCTGCAGGGTGGTGTTTCCTTCCTTAGCCTGAGCCTGGCTGTCCCAGCAGTCCCAAGCTCATTACTGAGGTGCAGCTTTGTCCACCTGAAGGTTTCTCCCCACTGCTGTAGTCAAGGTCTTTCTTCCTCTGGGTCACATGGGAGCCCCAGTGTAATTTGCAATTCAGTTTTAAAAGCAAATCTAGATATTTTAAAGCATTCTTTAAGAAAATACTCAGTGTAAGCTTTGGATTTCCTTCTAGAGTCTGCTTGCAGTAAACCAAGAAGCTGTTTAGATTTTAATTTATTTCTCTCTCCTGGACATCCATCACTTCACAGGTTTCACAGCCAGCATGGGGTTCAGAATTATGTCTGCCATTACTTCAGGGCTGCCTCTGACACTGAATCATGTGGGGTGTGCAGGACTGTAACTGAACTGTGCATTGCCTTTTAAGGTTCTCTTTATGACTGTGCTCCAGCAGCCTGGTTGCAAAGAGGCAAAATTCTTTCCCAGGTAAGATTAGAAGGAATTTTTTTTTAATTGTCATGCTAGTTATAACATCTACCTGAACATACATCAGAATTAAATTGCTTCAGTGTAAAGTTTTCTGCT
>VYZU01018531.1:0-10986 GCA_013401355.1 Ceyx cyanopectus | reverse complement strand
AAGTGTTTTCTCTCATTTTGTTCTATAGAGTACCTATAAATATTTAACTCATGCTTCTGTGCATGTGTCACCAACACCACATATTCTGTGGAGCAGCTGAGACAGATCTGTACTCTCCACACCTCTGAGCTCATGGTGAATGTCAACCTGACAGGGCTCTGATGTGAATCCTTGTTACTATGAAAAGAAATATCAGAGAATGCCAGCACAGTGGGGGTTGGAAGGGACATCTGGAGATCATGTTGTTCAACACCCCTGCTCCAGCAGTCACCCAGAGCAGGGAACCCAGGATCACATTGTCCATGTGGATTTGGAATCTCTCCAGGAAGGAGATTCCATAACCTCTCTGGACAGCCTGGGCCAGGCTCTGCCATCCTCACAGGTGGCAGTTTTCCTCTTGTTCAGAGAGAACCTCCTGGGTTCCAGCTTGTGCCCCTCATCCTGTTACTAGGCACTACTGAAAAGTCTGGCCCCATCCCCTTGATAGGCCTTTATTAATTCTGTACATCATTTATTTACTGACTGTTTAGAGAATTACTAGGTGCTTGCTGAAGAAATGAGCAGCTCACTCTATGAGCACCTCACCAGGGACACAAGCAGCATCTGCTCTCCTGTTCTCTTCCCAGAATATTCACACCAGCACAGCTCCATCAGAGCCTTTCTCTCAGTCATCTGTACCTTGGGCAAAAAGTCAAAACCATCCCAGCATCCAGACAGCTCCTCATGCTCTGCTCTGTCTCAGCTCCACAGAACACTGTGCCACCAGCTCACCAGTGAGCAGAACTAATGAGATGCAGCTTTTCTCCTGGAAAACAATCTTCCCAGGGATGCCTTAACTCTAAGCTATGCAACAAAACCCTTTCTCTTGCCATGGATACAATTTTAACCAGTCTGCAACTTACAGGTGGATTATTTTGTTATTTTTATTCTGATTTTGTGTCATATTTGGAAAAACCACAAGCTTCTAAGTACTTTAAAGTCTTAGATCATATAGAGAGAACAGCTAGAAAACAAAAGGCAAGCAAAAAATGCATTAAAAACTCTTAATATTTGTTTTTTAAACCAGTTGGGGGAGGTGACACATGGTTATAAAGTGGCAGTATTATTAACACCTACCTTGTGTTTACTTCTGTTGAGGTTTTTTTCCCTAACAAATCCTAATTCACGTCACCTTTCAGTTCAGCAGGTCTCTGACACGCACAGCATCCGGTTCGTGGGGAAAGAAAGCCCCTAGGAGCCATTCTCATGCATCTGACAAGAGAGACCTTTTCTTACTATTAATTTTTAACAGTGCAATATAACCTGAGAGGTGTTTCCATTCTGGTTTTGAAAGCTACAATTTTGAAATTTTGAAAGGACAAAAAGTATTACAAATGACCTACTCATCTTTTTTTCTTCAAGTTACTTGAAATCACTTCCCCCTCCCCCCCTTTTACTTAACAGTTTCTAATGATAGTTTAAGCTTGCAAAGTTCTGTTACAAAACAGAGCTTTATGTGACTTGGAGTGTAAATTACTAAATTAATAGAGCTTATTCTCAAATGAGGTATCATTTAAACATTAAGAAGAGCAAAAATGAGCTGCATATCATAATTTATCATGATGATTTATCGTGATTTCATATTTCAATACAAAACAAACATCCATCAAAAGAGGGCAGTGATACTCAATGAATCCTTCTCCTTCCTTAAAAGTTGTCAAAAAACAGGTCATCTGGGTTTCTACCTACTATTGGGAAATAAAAAGCAGTGGCACCTTATATTCCACGATGTACAGAACTATAAATTCCATGGGCAGTTGTTAAGAAATGCCTCACAAGTGCAGAGGCAAATTTCACTTTGGAGGTGCAAATAATTCCTGTGAGAATGGAAGAAAAGATCTTTCTTTCCCACCGAACCATAACTACAGATAAAATGAACAAAAAAACAGAGGAAAATACATTTGCTTGAAAGGTTTTTTTTGCTTTGAAAACCGTGCTGAAATAAAAAGCTGTATGTGCTTGTGAGGAAGCTGCACGGTGGGCTTTGCAAAGCTCCTCCCTCCCAGAGAAAAGCCACTTCAGAGAAATCACTATCAGAGCAGCAGCATCTGCCTTGTGAACATTGATGGATGCAGGAGGACAAGGGTCTCCCTGCTCCAGCCCCTTTTCTTCTAGTGGCTTTACTGAGGCGTGTCAATGCCGAATCTTCTGCCAATGCCACCCTGAAGCCTTGCCTTAGGGCAACAGCCACCTGACCTCAGCAAAGAGGTGTGAATGCGAGATAAATTCTGGATGTAACCTTCGTATGCAGTTAAACCTAAAATAGCAACAGGAACAAACAGCTTGAAGTGAACCACCCCCTCCAGAAATTTCAGCCAACGTAAAACTGTTGAAGCTGAGCAAGCTACTACAGGCTGCTTCACAATGGACCAAAGAGTACTTAAAATAACTGTCGCAGAAGTAAAAATAATATTGACTTTATGATTTTAAAAATTATAAATAAACACTTGCTGATTAATGCATAAAATCTCCACCTGGTGGTGAATCGCAGAATCCCAGCATGGTGAGGGTTGGAAGGGACCTCTGGAGATCATCTCATCCAACCCCCCTGGCTCCAGCAGGGTCACCCAGAGCAGGGGGGCCAGGATTGCATTGTTCAGGAGGGTTTGGAACAGAGAAGGAGACTCTACAATCTCTTTGGGAAGCCTGGTTCAGCAAACTATTTTCAGAAACATCCTCGTTAAAAGCTATAATTGGTTCTTTATCATAACAAATCACAAAACAAGTAGGGAAGGGTCTTCACAAAATCAGCACTATTGTATCTCCTCCATTTTCCATCATCTTGGAAAGCTGAAGAATTCTTTCAGTTCTCCTGCAGCTATCAGGGGAACAAGTGGTGCCTTCCCCAGCCAAAACCAGACCCACAGAGAATCCCAGTCTCACTGGAGGTAGAGTAGGGTGGAAGGTGAAATGTGCACACTTGTTTTTTTCAGCTGCAAAAAGTGCTGCTTCCCCATGAGAAGAATCGTCTACCAAGGCTACAGGTCTGCCCTACTGACCAGTCTGCCCTACTGACCAGTCTATAGACTAATTATTTATAATCACTGAAAACTTTATGTGATACCAGCTACGTCTACCCCAGGGTCCTACAAATCACAGCACATTTTGCTTTGTAGTATCACTTTGGAGGTTATTATCTAGCCACACACAACTAGTTCTGTTTTCCCCCTGAACGTTGCTGGTTCTGTACCCTAGAAACATTTTCTGGATTGACATTTTCCTATGCACCTTATTACAGGGGAATGTGTCGCTTGGTGTTTTCGGTACTTATTTTCTCACAGTATCAATGAAAGCTTTATGAGGTGGAATAAAATCAGTGCAAAACAGACAGGTAAAATCTACAAAGCCAGAGCGTTGGCCTGTGGCACTGTGTACACCACACATCCCTTTCTTCACCCCATTCCTCTGGACACCACCAGTGTTTCAGAATTGCTCCATTTGGTTCATGATACCTCCTAATGAGGGAAGAAAACATCCCTTTTTCACCCTTGATGAGACTCAGCAATGGTTCCAGGACTCATACATAACCACAACTTGCAGCAGCCTATTTTTCATGCAGGAACAGGGTCCCAGCAGCTTCGGGAGTATGACCAAGGCCACTAGTTTTATAACTCATATGCACGCATGAATACATAATATAGGACTTTTTCCTTTGCCTAGAGAATCATGCTATTCCAGACTTTTGTGCCTAAAACATCCAGGATGACCTACCGCTGATGTATACATATTATTCACCAACCACAACACAATTCCTCCAGGCCAAAAATAAGATTTTGTTTAAACTGGACCAAATCCCACGTTCTGCAAAGTCACCGATATGCAATTTAAACACAGCACCAAACCTCGAAAGATATCTTCCAGAAAAAAAAAAAAGAAAAAGAAAGAAACAAACCCTGATGGATATTTTTGTTTAATGCTGACATCATGGGGGAAAGTGCGAGCGACGTGCAAGCCCCCAGCACCCGGCTGCCAAGGATTGCACAACCCTGTGACATCCTCCACGTTTCATAATACACATCTTCCACGCGCAACAAAGATTAAAAATAGCAGCGTGTGCTGATTAGAAAACAAAAAAGAATAAAATAAACGATGACCAAAAAGTGAAGCATCCTGAAAAGCAAAATCTGTGCAGCAGTTGAAGGAAATGAGCGGAGTTGTTTACAAAGCGACTGTGGGGGAGGAGAGGTGAGGGGGGTGACGGGGTCCTAAAGGAAGAGTGCTGGGGTAAAGTCTCTGGCCTGGTCAAATGCATTGCCTGACAATGGGATCTGGTCCCCGAAACAGAAAATACAGGAAATAAAATGAAATATGGTCGCTATTCACGTGTCCCTCAGCGCACATTCACTTTGCACCGCCGGCGCTTTGCAGAGTCCCCTTTCTCTCTATGAAAGAAAAAAAAAAAGCCCTCAAAAAACCGCTTCTTTAATGAGCATATTAAAATTAACTCGTTAACAACCCGAAACCCACGTTCCCGAGAGCGCTCAGCACTGTGTCAGGCAGCGGGGGGAACCCAACAGCAGCCTGCTAACGGCATCGGGCCGGGCGCCCACTTCGTTCCCTCCCTCCTCCAGCTGGTAGTTTTCCCTCCACTTTTTCAGTCAGAAAAGTCCGTTTTCGGCAACGTGCTGCGCTTCTGAAACATTCCTTGGAAAAAGGGGCTACTTTGGGGAGGGGGGGATGAGGAGTGGAGTGCATTTCGGCACCTCCACCGGCTCCACGCACCCGGGTCGTTCGGCACAACGGCAGCCGCCGGGAGGCCCGGGGGAGGTTCCCGCCGCCCATGCACTGAGGGGATGCCGGCGGGGATCGGACGAACCCGTGCTCTGAGCGGCAGCCTCCGCCACGCCGCCATCTCCTCCTCCTCGTTCTCTTCCCCGAGGACTCAAACAGGACTTGGGGGGCTCCGGTAGTCCCTGCACCACCCACGCAGACGGGTGCTCCCCTTAGCGCCCACACCAAAAGCCGCATTCCGCCGCGGCAGGGGGCTCGCCTGAAGCAGGACGGTCCCGCCGCCGCCGCCACCTCAGCGCTTCGCCCGCCGCCGTATGACGGCAGCAGGGGGCGGGCGGAGGGCCCCCAGCAGGTGGTTCAGAAAACGAGCGTGTAGAAATTCCAAATCTTGCTAGTTCCTGCTGACTCACCCGCGGCGTTGGGGATAAATAGGCGGGCGCTACCTGGGAGCGGCATTTGGGCTCTCGGCGCCGAGCATCTGCAGAGCTTGTGTTAGCCGCGGCGAGCACCCAACCACCACCACCGCCACTATGATCAGCAGCAACAGCAGCCGTCTCCAGACATGCCGGAGCATTCTCCTGCCCTGCGCACTGTTGGCCGCGCTCCTGGCGGCCGGCCACGCAGGTGAGTCCCATCCCCTCGCCTCCCGGGACAGGGGAAGCGCGAGTCAGACCACAGCTAGGGAGTTCTTTACAGCTGCAGAATGGATTATTCATTTTTTAATTTATTTTTTTTTTAAAGTTCTGTATTCTCTTGTGATGCCTCGAATACTTGGTGCATGATAGAAAGGGTGTCGGGCCACCCTTGGCTTGCGTGACTTGTTTCAGCCCGTCTGAGGAGGTTTACTGCTGTTGGGAAGCAAAAGAACAATGTCTTGTGCTTAATAACTGTGACCTGTCGTCTCCCAGAGGCTGTTGTGATTGGATTCTTTCTGTATTGTCTTTCTGATAAGCATTAAACTTCAGGGCACTGTCTAGCTCAGTTAAAAAGTAGTCTTGGTGAGGTGAGCATACTGGTGTGGCTGTGCAAGGCACTAACCAGAGCGTTGGGTTTCATTCTAGCCAATCCTTGCTGCTCGAACCCTTGTCAGAACAGAGGAGTGTGTGTAACAACAGGATTTGATCAGTATGAATGCGACTGTACAAGGACAGGATTTTATGGAGAAAACTGTACAACACGTAAGTATCTTGAATGTCTTTTTGTGAAACTGAAATATGATAACTCAATTCCAGGATTGCAGTAGCTAATTTACAATAATCTGTCCATTGATGCTCACAGCGGAATTCTTCACGTGGCTGAAAATGACACTGAAACCTTCGCCAAACACTGTCCACTACATCCTCACCCACTTCAAAGGTGCCTGGAATATTGTCAACAGCATTCCCTTCTTACGAGATGCTATTATGAGATACGTGCTAACGTGTAAGTATGAGTTCTGTCTTCTCATCCTCTTAATTGGCAGAAGTTAACTCCTAGGACTCTGGAATATTGCACTTGATTGGTGCATATATAAGTTAGCAACCTAAAATGCATGATGGTAAAAACACTATAACCAAAACTAAGAACTTCTGCATGATGCAAATGTGCATGAAACATGCATTGAAAGGGAAATGCATTTTGCTCTAATCTCTAATAGAATCCAGGATTTTGCTGACACCAATGTTGTTCCAAATTGCTGATATTTATAATCAGCTCTATCTGATAATGCAGGACTCAGCCCTCTTATTCAATAACTGCAGTCTTATATAACATCAGTAGCTGGTATGTGTGCAATTTGTTAATGCAAATCTGGCCTTTTGATTTACTTTTTGAGATGAAAGCTGATAATATAGGAAAAAAAATCAAAATACCGTTTTCTTTTCCAGCAAGATCCCACTTGATTGACAGCCCACCAACTTACAACAGTGATTACAGTTACAAAAGCTGGGAAGCTTATTCCAATCTTTCCTATTACACAAGAAGCCTTCCACCAGTAAGACTTGACTGCCCAACACCGATGGGTGTCAAAGGTAAGGAATAAACCAAAAGTATAATGTCCACTTCTAGGAATTTCTCCTTATCCTCTTTGAAAATACCAGGAGACTTGCTTGTCCAGGGTCTTTCTTCAGTGTAGTCGACTTTACACAGTGTATCCAGAATGTGGCTATTCTTAAAGATAATTATTCTCAATTATCCATTATTGAGTTATATGCTAAAAACAGAGTTTAGAAAATAAAATCATGAAAGTGAGCATAGAAAAGCAGCTAATTTCCCTTATTTGCATTCTGCAGTCCTTCAGTAACACATTGCAAGTCTTGAGAGTTCTTGTCAAGAACAAAATCAAGTGTTGTATAAACATAGTTGCCTTGAATAACTCACTGTTTCTTTTTCTTGCAGGTAAGAAGGAGCTCCCAGATTCAAAGCTGATTGTGGAGAAGTTCTTGCTGAGGAAAAACTTTATTCCTGACCCCCAAGGCACAAATGTGATGTTCACGTTCTTTGCCCAACACTTCACTCATCAGTTCTTTAAGACAGACCACAAGAAAGGACCCGGCTTCACCAAAGCTCTCGGCCACGGGGTACGATCATAGCTCTCACTTCAGCACAGTGCTTTGTTCTTAGGAACTCCTGAGTATCTAGAGTGGGGTCACAGGTTGTCAGGACACACAGTCACCAGTGTGTGTGTGCTGCACCATGCTGCTTGCCACACTCAAGGGTTTAACACTTCGTAAATTCCCCTTAGGCAAAATTCCATCACTCGATAGCATCTCTTCCTGGGTCGGAGCTGCTTATGCAAAGCACGTGGCTCTGTTCAAAATATCAGCACTGTGATCTCTATGACCTTTTTTTTTTAATTTGTTCCCAAGAATCTGCTTTCACCAGAAGCATGTTACATCTCCTGAGTATCCTGAGCTTCTCTGGCCTCTCCCTATCAGTTGTAGAGAGCTGTGACCAGTACTGCAAAATACCTTGATAATTGAAGGGGCTTAGATAAAGATTCTAAATATTTTTAAACTACAAAATGGGCAGCCTTTGAACAAGAGGTTTTCAATATCAGTGTAACATGCATGTCTAAAAGTTATAAAATCAGCATATATACAAAGCTGTCTACAGTGTCAGCAGCTTTTAATTATGCAAACTGAGTCCTTTTAGCAGTTTGACAAGCTCGTTCTTAAGCAGAGATGCCTCTAGTCTCCAAGAAATAAATTGGCTTAATCTTAAATATCAGGGAATGATACTTATAAGGCAACAATAATATAATTACAAGGTAAACATCTAGGGGATGAACTCCTGTGGCATCCATAGAAGTGGGATGTATCCTAAAATAGCAAGATTTGATTCATGTTCCAAATGCTTTTGTTTTATAGGTTGACTTAAACCATATTTATGGTGAAACTCTGGAGAGACAACTTAAACTGAGACTTATGAAGGATGGGAAACTAAAATACCAGGTATGTCTTATCTCAAAATTCCTGTCACCTACCTGGATGAGATACATATGACATACATACATATCTATATGTACACATACATATAGCATTGTAGCTTACAACTCCTGTTTTGTTCTCTCTCCTTCTCTCTGGCAGATGATTGATGGAGAAATGTATCCACCAACTGTGAAGGACACTCAGGCAGAGATGATGTACCCTCCTCATGTCCCTGAGCACTTGAAGTTTTCCGTGGGGCAGGAGGTGTTTGGTTTGGTCCCAGGTTTGATGATGTATGCTACAATATGGCTGAGGGAACACAACCGTGTCTGTGACATCCTGAAACAGGAGCACCCTGAGTGGGATGATGAGCAGCTGTTCCAAACCACCCGACTCATACTGATAGGTGAGTGTCACTTCTACTATGTGCAGCTCCAACCCTCTCCAGTGTGACACTTTGACCTGTTAGCAGCTGCAGTAGGTGTAGGAAGAGGGAAAGCCACACTTAAACTGGTGTGTGAGGGCATAGATCTGAGCCTTCATGACCTGTTGCTGGGGTTGTGCTGAGATACAGCTTCCTCCCAGCTGTATTAGAGACTGAAATGAAGAAAACTGAGATAAAGGAATTAAAATTCATTTAGCTAAGGGATGCAAAACTGAAAGCCATAAAAAGGCAAGAAGCTAAGGTTAATTTCTCATAGAAAGCATGTGAGGCTAGATGACCTCAGGCTCTCAGATCTTCTGTGGGGTTTTGTGCATTTTTGGTTTTCCCCTGTGGGCAAAACCCCTGTGGGGTCAGATCAGTTCAGGTATCAGATCAGAAAGGTTCTGATTAAGTCTGTAGTTCAGGAGGCCATGTGAAATGTACTTCTATGTACTTCTCCAGTCTGTCTGCTCAGTGGTATTTCATTTTAAGCTTGAAAAGACCTTGCCTAAACTGACCAAAACAGTAAATCAATTGTGTTTAGCAGCTCAGAATCTGAGAGTTGCTCTCAGATACCAACTTTCTCCATTATCCCCTACCTCTATCCTGTAGACTATTTTATAAGTGAACACAATGCAGATGCTGATGTGCGTTGTGCTGTGGCGTGTACAAGGAAGTGTATCTTGGGAGGGGAGGAAATGGGCTCTAGAAAATGCTTCTCTACCACAGCCAAAACCTCGTAGGATCATAGGTGCTGTTCCCTTAATCACATAAAAAATATGAATTATTTTCCGGAAGAGATGCTGAAGTGTTTGTCAGTATTATTAGAACTGTTTATTAGTATTAGAACTACTAGAAAAATCACATTTTCACTCGGAGCAGGGTAACCACTTAAGTTGCTTGGGGAACCAGTATTAATATTCTGTTTTCTGCTGACCAACAGGAGAGACAATCAAAATTGTTATTGAGGACTATGTGCAGCACTTGAGTGGCTACCACTTCAAACTGAAGTTTGATCCTGAGCTGCTGTTTAACCAGAAATTTCAATACCAGAACCGGATTGCAGCTGAGTTCAATACTCTCTACCACTGGCACCCACTTCTCCCTGACACCTTCCAGATCCATGACCAGGAGTATACTTTCCAGCAGTTCCTCTACAACAACTCCATAATGGTGGAGCATGGCCTTTCCCACATGGTGAAGTCTTTCTCCAAGCAAAGTGCTGGCAGGGTAGGTATTTTTTCAAGTTATTAACCAATAGACACATAAACTGGGAGAGGGACAAAGGGATAAAATCAAGCTATCCAAAACTAATGCTGTACTGTAAGGCAAAACTTCCTCATGGCTCTTATCAGGAGATCTGACTGGTTTTATCTTTATTAAACAGGTTGCTGGTGGGAAAAATGTTCCTGCTGCAGTACAGAAAGTAGCAAAGGCTTCAATCGACCAAAGCAGACAAATGAGATACCAGTCCCTGAATGAATACAGGAAACACTTCATGTTGAAACCATTCAAATCATTTGAAGATCTTACAGGTAACATTTTCATCCTCTCTAACAAACAAGGGCCCTTTTCTTAAAATGCTTTGCAGAGTCCTGCAGTGCTCTTGCTGGATTTGGGCAGGATAGTACTGCAGTGAAAATGGTGTTATTGTTTTGGTTTTTCTTCCACTTATGGGTTTTTACTTCTCAATTACAGGAGAAAAAGAAATGGCAGCTGAACTGCAAGAGCTTTATGGAGACATTGATGCCATGGAGCTGTACCCAGGCCTTCTGGTAGAGAAGCCACGTCCAGGGGCCATCTTTGGTGAAACCATGGTGGAGATTGGAGCACCGTTCTCCCTGAAAGGACTAATGGGAAATGCCATCTGCTCCCCCGAGTACTGGAAGCCCAGCACCTTTGGTGGAAAAGTGGGTTTTGACATCATCAACACAGCCTCCTTACAGAAACTCATCTGCCACAACGTGAAGGGCTGTCCTTTCACAGCTTTCCACATCCTAAACCCTGAACCCACAGAGGCAACGATCAATGTTAGTACCTCCAAAACAGCCATGGAAGATATCAACCCCACGCTACTACTGAAAGAGCGATCTGCTGAGCTGTAAAAAAAACTCCCATATTATCTATTTATTTATTTAACTACCTAATTTATTCTATTTATGGCTTTAGTGTTTAAAAACAAACTCAAATCTAAACCAAAACTTGAGGATCTTCATTGTGGGGGCTGCCTTAGGGTCCTTACTTGGGTAAGGCTTCCACTTACGAAAGGGATTTTCTGTGAGCTCTGCAGTGGTGAATCCCTTGTTTAAAGTCTTCTGTAACAGAACTATGTATTCCAAAGTGGACAATGATTCCAAAATTTATTTTTTATTTTTACTTTTAATG
>VYZU01018529.1:3592-25109 GCA_013401355.1 Ceyx cyanopectus | reverse complement strand
ATATGCAGCACTGAACATGGTTGCAGCCATATAGTAATATATTTAAAGTCACACAGTACGATCTGTATTTAGGATAAATAAAAGCTGAAGCTAGTAAAGCCCTTAAATATTCAAAATGTTTTTGTAAACTATTAAGGTAAACTTTTGTGAGTGTTGATTTTCTAAAGGCATTTTGCCTGTCATATTCACTTTGGTTTTTTGTGATGTGTTTTGCTCTGTTTGAAGTCTTTTTACTACAGACCTGCTGAATTGGCACTGATAGTTCAATAATACTTCATACATCTTCCAAACAGATCTAGTCACAGCTTTGTGTTGTCTTCTTCCTTTTTTTCCTTGAAATTTTCATGGGTTTGAGTCAGTTGTCTAAACTGGTAAGAGTCCATTCTCACTCAAGTCTTTCAAAGTCCACTCCAGGTCTGTTTTAGTCTACCACTCTCTATTAATCAGGCTTCTGCTTTTCTCTCATCCAGCAGTTCAGACATTTCTTGAGAAGTTTATGCCTTTTATGATACCCTATAGCCCAGTGGGATTTAAAATGGGAACTACATCTATTTAGTCTTGTTTATTTCTTCCTTTAGGTATGAAAGCTGCTTTCTTCTTGCCATTACTGGTGCTATGAGGACAAATTCAACTATAAGTAGGATGACCCTTTTATGAATCTGTTTTTCAGAGAAGAATCTCTCTTCTAATGTAGCCAAAATTTCTTCTCTTTTGTCTGAAATAGTTAAATTAAGATTCCAGTTTTCCTTCCTGAACTTGAGACCATCTGAAATAAGTATTTGACTTTCATCTGTTCAAAGTCAAGAACATTGTTGATGTTCACAGGTCCACTGACATCAGAAAATTCCCCATGCTGTTCATTTTCCAAATTTAGCCATTTCTACTCAACAGCCATTTCTTCTTAATAGCCATTCTACTCCGTTTAGCCATTTTTACTCAAATAACGGTATTCTGGATTGAGTTTTGCTGTGAAACTGCTGAAATGGATCACCCTAATAAAACCAGTGCATATACCACCAAACCTTAGGAATATTACTGACGTTGTTGGGATTTATTTTTTTTTTCATTATATTATGTGCCTTTCTTTGAATTTTGAGAATTATGTTAAGAGGAAGGGTTACATATGTTGAGTTATGAGCATACACTTGTTGCACCTGAACAGTCAGCAAGGGCATCACTGCCTTCTGTGTTGGAATGATTGGTTATGTGGGCCAGAGAGAGTCTGTAATGGAATATAACTGAAGGATGATGAGATGGAATGGACCATCAGGAAATTTGCACATAAGGCTAAATTGGGAAAGGAAGGTTAAGTGACTTGCTGGACAGAAAGACATTGAGAAATTTAGGGGTTGGACCGACAGAAACCTAAGAATTTTGAAAGGAGAAGCTCAAAAGTCCTGCACTTCAGACAGAATAACAAAGTGCATCAGTACAGCCTGGAAACGAATTATCATAGGAATGAATTATCATAGTAGCAGCTCTACTGAAAGGAGAGGTTATAGTGATTGCAAGCCATGAATACTATACAAATAAGGCAAACTGAACAGAATACTATACAAATAAGGCAAACTGGGCTATACTGGAAGGAGTGTAGAGAATATATGTCAAGTTATTATTCCTTTATACTTCACACTGAGGCAGCTGCAATTGGAGTATATTGTTCATATCAACTTTACAGTTCAAGAAAGAGGTTGAAAGACTGGAAAGGGTCCAGAAGAGGGCCATGAAAAGTATAACATGGTTAGAGACTTAGAATATATAATTTTAAATGAGGGATGGCTTAGCCTGGCTAAAGAAGAGCTAGAAATTTTTTATAACAGTCAGTTGAATTTTAAGGTTACCTACAAGGATGATGAAGCTAACTGTAACTTTTCTTAGTATACTATTTGGTATAACAAAAGGCAAAAACCACAAGTTGCAGCTTCAGCATGGACATAGGAAAAGTTCTTCAAACGGCACTGGAACAATTTATGAAGGTGGGTAGTTGAATTACCTCCATCTTTGGGCTTTTTTAGAAATTTGTCTAGACAAAGCGAAAGTTGACCCATTCTAGTATTGTTTGTGGACTGACTGGGTGAGATGCTAAACTACGTGACTTCTAGACATCCCTTGTCATCAACGTTTCTATGATTCTATGCCTTGTACTAATGGTTGGACTTGATCTTAAAGGTCTCTCCCAACTAAGATGATCCTGTACTTACGTACTTCAGTTGCCCTTGTACTCCAGATTGGGTGAAAAATATGCCATCAGGGACTGTGACCACTGTATTTATTACATGTGTAGACATGGTAGTATAGGAATTCAATAATTAATTAAATATTTCCTTTTTTTCCCATGTGCATCAGAAGATTTACATATGGAGACATGAGATGCTTTACTGTCATAATCTCTAAACAGTAGCGAGAAACGTTTAATTATCTCTGTTCCCTGGGATTCCCAATAATGTTTGTATAAATTAAAAACTGTTAATAGCAGAACAATGTAATTTATTAGCTTCTGTATGTTTACAGGTCTCTTTAATTGCTTAAAAATGCCATTTGTCAGCTTCATGTTCTATTGACAATGTTATCGATTTATCTGATTTGGGCTTTGTCTTGTCTCTCGTACATAAAACTCACATATGCAGTTCAAATGGGAAATGACTCTATTGATTTCCTTAACTTGAGCCCAAATGCTAAAGATTTTTGGATAAGCTTTCTCATTACTTAAGCCAAAATCAATAAGAGAGAGCATCTTTTAATGAAAGAGCAGTTTGAGCAACGTACTTCAGAAATGGGGTCCTGTTCATCCTTTGCTTTACAAATCGATCTCTTAGGTTCCTTAAGTGAGGTCCAATTGGTTGACATTGCGGTTTGTCTTTGTGTGTAAACTTGCAGCCTCAGAAAAGAGAAGATGAGCTGCAGAGACAGCAGAAGGAAACATTTTCTCTGTGGCAGAAAAAGGATGCTCTTCTTATTGAGGTACCACATTATGTGTTATAAGTGTGTTCTCTCAAATTCTGGCTTTTTATGGCCATTTTTAAACTATACAGTTTATGGGAAAAATAATAAGCTTTTCAGTCCTAACTCTTTATCTATTATTATTCCTTTGTGTGTTGTTACTACACTATTTAAAAATATTGCATACTTAAATGATACAAGTAGTTAATTTGGAACTATCACCTCGTTTTATTATTTTTCTGCATAAAATACTATCAGAGACCAAAATGATCATATTGCTTTGTTAACCTGTTAATTTGTTCTGGTTTTATTTCAGCTCTAGCTTCCAGAAATCCGACTTAGTGGCTTCTGACTAAGCTGTGTAAAATTAAATCTGAGATAAAAAATGGAGAGAAAAGAGCAACAGAATGAGCTGGATATACCCAGCTAGTTATATGGGCAGGCCAAATGTTCAGGTACTGTACTAAGATATCATTAACTTCCCTGAACTACATAAATTAAGCTGATTATGCCTTCTCTTAATTAACTCAGAATGACCTATTGATGTATAGGTAGAGCAGGATAGAGACTACATGCTGCAGTGTACTAAATTTATAGGTTTTCAATTCATTCTACTACTGACTGAGACTACTTAGAGAAGGAGTTTACTTTTATGTTTTGTAGAAGGTTTTAAATTTATAAGTTACTTGAAAATGTTCTGTTTGGAAAGTCTTGAATTATTTGAAAAATTATCCAGAGGAAATTGTTTATTCATCTAGATCTGTAATTTTTACCTCATGGCTGATTAACACCTTTACAATACTTATCTTTGAAAGTACTGTTATGACTTAGTATTGATCAACTGTCTCCAAATTTTATTAGTNAGAAAAATCTCCATAAAAATGTGAACATCTTGTTACAAACTGAGTTAGATATTGTCTTTTTCTGATAAGTACATTGGTTGTGATTTTAGTTAAGCTCCATTTCAAAAAGAAGTTTCTACAGTCTTACATACATTACCTGATAGCAATTTACTAAGTGTATTAAATAACTTTGGTAATATATTTTGTTCAAAGGAAAATGTGAATTTGTCTAATGTGGGATTTTTTATTATGTAGAACTATGAAGTCAATTAGTATTTAGTTACAAAGTGGCTTCTGCTTTAGACATGCTTTGAAAAAATTATGCACTTAGAAATCAAAGATGGGAAAAATATAGATGTTAATTAGCAATATTACTGCAAATTTTGGAGAAAAGTAATAAGCTTAAAAATGTTAGCATGTAATAGAACTGTTACATTAGACTGATGAATCTTCTGTAATGTTTATATTTTAAAAGAGATTTATTTCAAACAGAAAATAGTGAAACATCCTACAGATTAAACTGTTTGTTAATGTACCAGGGAAAATAAGCCATCATGTATGCTTTGCAACAAGGACCCTGACTGCTCCTATTTGAGTGCCTGAATACAGTTTTCTTCAGCTTGTTCTGAAGTATAATTTTTTTGGTGTAACATTCCAGCTCTACAGATTCTAATTGTCCAACACACAATTCTGTGACCAAAGTTAATGTAAAAATCTGCATTTTCAAAAAACTTGCACTGAGTGGAAGGATATGTACAGCCTGGGACTAAGCTGCTGTCTTTATTTCTCTAGTTCTATTCAAGTTTCTATAAAATTAAAAAAAAATCTATGTACATAGATCATATGTAACTTTCTTTTAAAATTCATTTTCAGCTTATTAAATGGTAATGATTCTTTGATTTATTTTTTTCATCTTGATGCATGCCTCTGGTATTCAGTTATTTTATGCCATAGCATATGGTTAAATCTACCCTTTGTAATTCAGTGATCAACTTATTAAAATATTTCCTGAGGTTTTACCAGTCTATACTGAAAATTACTACATTGTTGACATATGCAGACTTGGGGGGAAGTGGCTGGAAAGCTGCACTTCAGAGAAGGACTTGGGGGTACCGGTAGACAGCCGACTGGATATGAGCCAGCAGTGTGCCCAAGCAGCCAAGAAGGCCAACAGCATCCTGGCATGGATCAAGAACAGTGTGGCCAGCAGGAGCAGGGAGGTGATTGTACCCCTGTACTCGGCCCTGGTGAGGCCTCACCTTNAAGGGAAATGTAGGTTAGATATCAGGAAGAATTTCTTTCCAGAGAGGGTGGTTAAGCATTGGAATAGGCTGCCCAGGGAGGTGGTTGAGTCCCCATCCCTGGAGGTGTTTAAAAACCATGTAGATGTGGTGCTGGGGGACATGGTTTAGGGACCCTGGCAGTGTAGGGTTAATGGCTGGACTTGATGATCTTAAAGGTCTCTTCCAGCCAAATCATTCTATGATTCTATGCAGCATTTAGTTTTTTCTTGAAATGTGAGCCATAAGCCTTTGGTATGTACTGGTCATATATGGAACACAAAATGCATTGTCATAAATTGATCCAGGTCCTTGATTTCTCTGCAGTTAGACATTAGTGGCAGCCCCACTTAATGTTCAGCTGCTGTCCAGCTGCTCTGACTATCATGGACAGACCAAGCCAAGTGTCTGTTTTGCTGTCCTTACTGACACGTGCATTAAGTACATCTTATTCTCCTATATGATAATTTCTATAACTGCTTTGTTGACTTGTTTCCTGATTAATTTATTGTGGTATTGGTTAATGCTTTATGAGTTCTATCGCTTGCCTAACACCTGTTTGTCTCCCAGTGTTTTATCTGCATTCTCCATCAGTTAATTTATATTCACTTCTTCTACCTCAGATCTTTCCCTCTTTCTCTCTCCTATTTACCATTGCCGTTTCTAATTATCTGACTCGTGTTAAGCGTCCTGTATACCACTTAGACCTGTTTCTGTAGCAGGTCTTACTGTGTGGATTCTTCATATACAGGGCAGTAAAAAATGACACTTTTCTGCTATACTATTTTTCTCTCCCTTTTCTCTTGTCATTGATTTGAAGCCCTTCTTTCACCTTGCCCGCCTTGTTTCTTTTCTCTGGCACTACAAGCTTTTATCCACCCACTCACAGCCTTGAGTTATCCATACTGTATACTTCCTTAATTTTTTTTCCCAGTTACATTTGAAATTTCTCTAAATGCTCATGACAGTGATCTCTTTTCTTCTTTACTACCACAATCTCACTGAGAAAACATTTCCAACTAGAGCAGTAAGATCGGTTTCCTGTTCTGTCATTCGCACCATGACATTTTTTATTCTTCTCATTTTATGTTTTATGAATTTATTTTTTTTTAACTTTCATGGTTTTTTCTCATTTCTAACACTTGTCATTTACTGTGTCAAATTCTATGTCACATATTCCAAATTCCTCCTTTATTTTTCCCCAATGATCTCAGAATGAAATAGCAATTTATTTGTTTTCTCCTCCATTGGTTGTCTTTATTCTTTGTTCTAATACAATCCTGAAGCATGGTCTGTTCTTCTTGGATTCATATTTTCTGTGAACTTTTTCCCGGTAGCTCTTCCATACTGGGTTCAGTACAGCCTCTCACTACAACAAAGACATCAGTGTGCTGGAGCATGTCCAAAGAAGGGCAATGAAGCTGGTGATGGGTCTAGAGAACAAGTCTTACAAGGAGCAGCTAAGGGAACTGTGGTTGTCTAGTCTCTGTGAGGAAGCTGAGGGAAGACACCACTCTTTCCAACAACCTGAAAAGAGGTTGTAGTGAGGTAGGTATTAGTCTCTTCTCCCATGTAACAAAAAATAGGAAAAGAGGAAAGGTCCTCAAGTTTTAACAGAGGATGTTCAGATTGTATATTAGGAAAAAAAATATTAACCAAGGGTAGTCAAGCATTGAAACAGGCTGCCCAAGGAGGTAGTTGAGTCACCATCCATGGAGTTGATGTGGTGCTTAGGGACATATGGTGGACTTGACAGTGCTGGGTTAATGTGCTTAGTGATCTGAAATGTCTTTTCCAACCTAAATGATTCTATGATTGTCAACACCTAGGGCTTTTTCTTCCCAGAGAAGGAAGTGAACACTTTGCCTGGAATATTTGCCCTCAGCTGCAAATGTTGTCCTAAAAATCTCAGCAAGAAACCAGATGAGAAAAACAGAAATGCCTCTGCTTTGTGAAGAGCTGAACAAGGTTTAACACCCTCACTGTAATTCTCAATTTACATTTCACTGATGCGGTTTTTCTACTGGCTAACTATTGAATGCTGTCTTAAGTCATGCTTTTCTCAGTATCACAGAATTATAGGGTCTGGAAGGGACCTCTGGAGATCTTCTACTCCAAACCCTGCCAAGACAGGTTCACCTAGAGAAGGTCACACATTACCACATCCAGGAAGCTTTTGAAAGTCTCCAGAGACAGAGATTCCACCACCACTCTGGGAAGCTGCTTCCAGTCCTCCATCACCCTCACAGTAAGAAAAGTTCCTCCTCATACTTAGATTGGATTTCCTATGTTCAAATCTGTGTCCATTACCTCTTGTCCTGTCACTGGGCACCACTGAAAAAAAAGACTCATACCCTCCTGATACCCACCATTTAGGTATTTATAAGCTTTGATAAGATTCCCCCCTCAGTCTTCTCCAGACTAAAAATACCCAACTCCCTCACACTTTGTTATGAAAGAGAGATGTTCCAGTCCCCTAATCATAATTTATGTGTATAGCATTCTTTGAATGCTTGTCCATCTATATATTCACACCATGAATTTGCATTGTAGGCATGCTGAGTTAGGAGCACCCAGTTGTTCTTTCAAACTATATAAAATAATAAAATGTAATGGCTAGCATATAGATTTTGTTCTTAACAATTCAGAAGTATCACAGAGAGGTTTTAGAGGAGGGAGAGAAATGTGGGTAGTGAATTTATAAAGAAGCAACAAAATTGAAATGTATCCTTTTAACAAAAGTGAAAAGTATCCTTTCTGTTTCAAGTGCAGCCTCTTCACACAAATTTCCATGATGGATTATTCTTTGCAGTACATTTCCTTTGTGGTGAAAGTTACCTGGATATGGATCTTGCAATCTTCATAGAAAAGCAGAACTGTAGAACACCTCTAGGAAATGCATCCTTTGAATGTCCTATCCTGGTAAAGTAATTGGAAATGAATATGCAATTCCGAGTTGTCACTCTTCCCATCTCAGTAGCACTGTCAGCCTTCAAAGAAGCCACTACTACGGTTAGTGTTCTGGCAGATTTCACTTATGACAAATCATCATGTTTTTTTTCTTATTCTGATGGACAGTATCTACCTAGAGGTGCCCATGGCCTTTGAACCCTCTTAATGGATAGCAGAAAACAAAGATATCATTCAAAGGATACAAAATCACTTCAGCCTTCCAGGCATTGGAACTAGTGGATAAAAATGGTAAAGTGCTGTCTTGACTCAAACTGAATTCTGATAAAATTGATCCAGAACTTCAGAAATTTTTTGTATTTAAGTGAGAATGCAGAAGTGACCATTACAAAGACATGTTCATATCTGGTTTATTAATGAGTAAGCACTCAGTGGTTCTAAGGTATGTGTAATGAATAGCAGATTTAGGTCCTATGAGAGGTATTACTGAAGTGTGACATATCAGACATGAAAAACCCAATTAGTAAAATGAAAAATTGCAACATAATAGAGTGAGAAAAGAAGTAAACAACAACTAATTACTAAAAGATGATATAGCAACTCTAAATAACTTGGTGGAGAAACTGATAAAACCTCTACTGTTAAGAAAAAAAAAGTATAGAGCATTGGACAAAGTGTAATATATTATGTGACATAAAACTTGAATTTGGTAAAACAAAAGATGGCTGAAGTATTTATGACCCAACCAACAAAAGCACTACTTGAAGAAATACTAGTCACTTTCCTTCTGTTACATAATTGATAAGGAATAATACCACTCTATGATCCAGAACTATATTTGAATCTATCCAGAATTCCAATACAGTATAATGCTTCTGTACCCAGTAGTTATTTAATTCAGACCTCAGAATTTTTCCTGTATTCTTGCCCAGTGTCTTCCACTGGGAGATGAAATTTATGTGTTTTCTTAGAACACTTAAAAGCATTCCCAACTTTGCTTTTGTTTTTCACTTGATTATAGAAATACTAGAATATTTTTATTTCAGTATTTTTAGTTCTTTTCCTTTTAGAGATCCAATTTCTTCTATGTGATCCTTTGAAGTAGTGCTTTTCATTGATTTATTTGCAGCTATAATGAGTGAAGGAATAGTTGTGCAAAAAGTTTTCTGTGATCATTTTGAAAGGCTTGAATTGCAAGTATGGTACAGTTTATCAACATTCATATTAAAAAATTTTCCAGAGGACTTCTGGAACCACAGGCAATGGTACTGATATTACAACACAGAAATGCTATACAGTTATTCATTGTTGTTAAACTGTATTCATAATCATAAGTGAACAAATATTATTGTGGACTAACCTATTCATAATTTCTTCATAATACATGTTCCCCACCCCCACCCTGACTTTTCCACAATAGTGAAAAGTTATGTGAGAGAAGATTAATTATTTAAATTTTTTAATATGTGTTCTATAATGTATGTGTTTTTCAACGCACTAATATGTTCTTGTACACAGCAGGATAGTTTATTGAGTATCAATTTTTAAAGTGAGTATTAATATTTTATATGTTGCCGTATAAAAGGTGTACACATAGCCAACAAGCTTAACAATTCTGCAACTTTTTTGATTCCTTTATCATAGGCCTTCAGAAGGATCGGATACAAAGTACTTATTTAGTTTGTCAGATTATATCATGTACTGAAAAAACATAATCTTACAAAGAATGCTACACTGTGTAACTGCAAGAAAACTAATATACTGCAAAAAGACCCAAGCTCTGTGCATGTAAATACATTAATTTTGAGTCTCTCCCAGAGAAAAACATTGCCTGGGTTTTCACTGGTGTTTGTCACCAGTTTTCTTGAGCTACACCTAGTTTATACCTCTAAGGATAAAATGACTATGCAGGCATTAGAGGGATGGAAGGTAATATTGTTTTATTAGCCAATGGCCGAATCAAAATATAAATAAAACATTTTTAGTTGCCTTGCAAAATTAAAAAAAACAAACCAACAAACAACCACAAACCTGTTGGAATGTACTGGGTCTAGATGAGATTGAAGTTGTCTTCATCGCAGCCTATCTATTGCTGTGTTATATATCGGTGACCAAAATCGTGCTGATAACACACCAGTGTTTTAGATGTTGCTACGCAGTGCTTCCACAATGTCAAGGCATTCTGTGTTTCTCAATTTGGCTCTCCAGGGATTAGGTGTGTGTGATCAAGGAGCTGGGAGGGGACACAGCCAGGAAAGCTGACCTGAACTGACCACAGAGTGATTCCATGCTGTATCACATCATATTCAAAAATGAACATGAGAAGAGAGGAGTTTGGGAAAGGTAGCCATTGACTGAAGACCGATTGGACATTGGTCTACTTGAGGGAGGTAGTGAGTGATTGCCTTTGAAGTAAAGACTTAGTTTATTATTTTCTCCCTCTTCCCTTCACTTATGAAACAGTCCTAATCTCAACCCACATGTTTTCTAGCTTTTCTGCTTTTATTCTCTTCCCTGTCCTTCTG
Source organism: Ceyx cyanopectus (assembly GCA_013401355.1). Lineage (NCBI taxonomy): Eukaryota > Metazoa > Chordata > Aves > Coraciiformes > Alcedinidae > Ceyx > Ceyx cyanopectus. Next base: position 14,612 of record VYZU01018529.1, on the reverse strand, counting down.
GGCTGCGTGCACGTGAGCAAGCAGCCTAGCTACTGGCTGAGATCAATCCACCACATTAAGAAAAGAAACTTTTGGTTTTCCTGTGAACTTTTACACTTTTATCCATTTTTAAGACAGAAAAAAATAAAGGTCCAACTTGAAAAAATGGAAAAAATGAAACGTGTTTTATCTTTTCTTCCTATGCATAGGTTGTTGTGCATAGTGGTTATAGTAGTTACTAGGAGCTAGAAGGTGAGATGTGACTCAACATGAATAGAGATTTGAAGTGGAAATGTTCCATCATTTATTTACAATAAATACATGGAAGATATCATAAATAATCTAATGGTTAGAGCTATGGGTTTAGGTTTTGTTGTGTTGGTTTGTTGTTTGGTTTTTTTTTCCCTTCCAAACTACTTAACTAAAAAGTGGTAATTGTTTAAACAAGGAAAATGCTAAATGCATGTGAAACTCTACCCACTGTTTCTTTGCAGAGTAGTTGTTTGTTTTCATCTAGGGTGATTTCCTATGCAAAAGCTTTTCAGTGTCTTTTAGAATGGCCAGTGTTCTCCTTCTGGACCATGTACAGGTCCTCTCCTGGAAGTTGTAATCCCTTTGTCTCTCATGCATTTCTCCTTCCTCTTTCTTTTACTTCTCACAAATGTCTCACTTAAAGTGGGCAGCAGCCAGGACAGCATTATGAGGACTCCATACATGCTGCACAGCCTTTGAAATGAACCGTTATAAAATGGCATACAGACAAAACAAAATATATGTGTTAGCTCTCTTACCTACCATCACAGTAGCTTTCTAATCTCCCATCTGAAGCAGTGAAGATTTTACATAAAGGACTCTTTAGGTGTCTAGACAGTATCAAATATGTTACTGGTATTTCATGAGTTGTACTATAATCATAGGAACTTTGGGCTGAATGCACCTTTTTTTTTCTTTCTATTGCTTTTATTGTATTTGGAAATCTTGAGTGACCCAGGCACTGATCACTGGATTTTTATTATTTCTCTGTTCTGATGGTTTTAATGATTTCCTTTCATTCATATCTATAAATTTACATGAACCAGTATTTATACTTCAGCTATGTTTAAAACTATATATACATCAGAACTGATAGCAAGATAGGTCTTACTACCATATTTGAACTTCTGCTGACTTCAGATGTCAGTATTTGTGCTTTAGATTTTACAGAGGCTTTTGAATATTTACTTAGAATAAGTTAACATAAACTTTGCAGTAAAGCCTGTTGCAAAATGTTGCTAATTGAGGTGCCTTCTAGCAAACTTCTAATTCTTTTATTATAAATGAGCATGGTACTCACAGACTCATTTTTGCTCAGTTTTCACAGAATCACAGAATCACAGAAATTAGGGGCTGGAAGGGACCTAGAAGATCATCTAGTCCAACCCCCCTGCCTGAGCAGGATCACTTAGACCAAGTCTCTCAGGAACAGATCCAGGCGGGTCTTAAGTGTCTCCAGAGATGGAGACTCCACAACCCCCCTGGGCAGCCTGTTCCAGAGCTCTGGCACCCTCACTGAGAAAAAGTTCTTTCTCGTGTTGAGCCTAAACCTCTTGTGCTCCAACTTGCACCCATTGCCTCTCGTCCTGTCATTGGACGACATTGAGAAAAGTCTGGCTCCATCCTCTCTACACTCACCCTTAACATATTTATAAACATTAATGAGGTCTCCCCTCAGTCTCCTCTTCTCCAGGCTAAAGAGCCCCAACTCTCTCAGCCTCTCCTCATAAGGGAGATGCTCCACTCCCCTAATCATCTTGGTGGCCCTGCGTTGGACTCTCTCCAGCAAATCTCTATCTTTTTTGAACTGGGGTGTCCAAAACTGGACACAGTACTCGAGGTGGGGTCTCACCAGTGCAGAGTAGAGGGGGAGGAGAACCTCTCTTGACCTACTGGCCACACTTCTCTTAATGCATCCCAGGATGCCATTGGCCTTCTTGGCCACGAGGGCACATTGTTGGCTCATGGTCATCCCCCTGTCCACCAGGACCCCCAGGTCTCTTTCTCCAGAGCTGCTCTCTAGTACATCAGCCCCCAGCCTGTACTGATACATGGAGTTGTTGTGCCCCAGATGCAGCACCTTACACTTGCTCTTATTAAATTGCATTAAATTTCTCCCTGCCCAGCTCTCCAGCCTGTCCAGGTCTCTCTGGATGGCAGCACAGCCTGCTGCTGTGTCAGCCACTCCTCCCAGTTTGGTGTCATCAGCAAACTTGCTGAGGGTGCTCTCTACCCCCTCATCCAGGTCATTGATGAATATATTGAATAATACTGGACCCAGCACTGACCCTTGGGGGACTCCACTAGTCACAGGCCTCCAGCCAGACTCTGCTCCACTGACCACAACTCTCTGAGATCTATTCTTCAACCACTTCCCAATCCACCTTATTACACCATAACTAAACCCACACTTCTCAAGCTTGGCTGTGAGAATCCCATGGGAGACAGTATCAAAAGCCTTGCTGAAGTCAAGGTATATCACATCCACTGCACTACCCTCGTCTAACCATCTACTGATATCCTCATAAAAGGTTATCAGATTAGACAAGCATGATTTCCCCTTACGGAATCCATGTTGACTATTTGTGAGAAGCCTCCTTTCCTCCAGATGCTTAGAGATGGCAGCAAGGACAAGTTGTTCCATTACCTTTCCAGGGATGGAGGTGAGGCTGACGGGCCTGTAGTTACCTGGGTCCTCTTTTTTGCCCTTTTTAAAGATTGGGACCACATTGGCCTTCCTCCAGTCCTCAGGCACCTCTCCTGTTCTCCAGGACCTTTCAAAAATGATGGAGAGTGGTCTAGCAATAACCTCTGCCATCTCCCTCAGCACTCGTGGGTGCATCCCATCAGGGCCCATAGATTTGCAGATGACCAGTCTGCTCAATTGGTCTCTAACCCAAGCCTCATCAAGAACTTCCTCCCTCCAGATTTCATCTGTGGTCTTGGAGACCTGGGACTCCTGGTAGCTGACCTTAGCAGTAAAGACCGAGGCAAAGGTGGCATTCAGTAACTCAGCCTTCTCTCTGTCCTCAGTCACCAGGGCACCCGCTTTACCTTGCTTAATATAATAGAGGAAAAAAAAATATCTGTAAAATTAGACTTTCTTAGACAACTCCATTGAGAATAAACTCTCTTAATGGGAAACTTAAATTGAGGCACTGAATTCTTATTTAATTTGAACAATGTGAACAAATTGGAGAATGTAACTTTTAATACACAAAATGCAATAGTGTTAAAGATCAAGTTTCAAAAGTGTGTTTCTTAATGATAACTATAGTGTAATGTTTTGCTAGATCTTGCATTCAGAAGATTTTAATTTGAAAGTTGTCAGCATATCTTAAACTTGAATGCACAAATCTAGGTGCTCAAGTGCCTGGTACAGCTTGATTATGAAAAATACTGTTTATTGCTAAAGATTGTGCATCAATGTTGCGGTTTGGGGTCAGGGCAGCCCCCAGACCGATAACAGACCGCTCTCTTTTAACCCCCCTCCCTCCCCAAAGGGGAGAGAAAAAGGAATAAGGGAGAGAGACTTAGTGATTCGAAAAAGGAACTAAAGCAATTTAATCAAAAATTAAATGAGGTATATACAAATATATACAAATATATACACAGCCAGTACCGAACCCAACCGCCCCCCGATGGTAATTACGTCCCCCTCACGGACGCTGTGGAGGAGCTAGACTCTGGCACCGGGCCTTCAGGATCAGGATNGGCCTTGGTTTTGCATTCCACCCCTGGCAGTAACTGTAAACATTAGGTGTTATCTCTGCTAGAAGCAGAGACTGTCTGCAAAACATGCCTCCAACTCCAGAAAGTGCAGTTAGTTAGAAACTTAAGCTAAAAAGCAAAATCACTGAACTGAATTTGCTTGCTTTTCACCCAAACCAGGACATTCAATTACTTTTGAAGATAAATTACCCTAGCTAAGTAGTGTTTAGATGCTATGCTAGAGCACTCAGGATGTCAGCATCTTCCCATGACAGACTTGTGAAACAAAAAGAATTGTAGCTATAACCAGTCTGCAGTGCCTGTTCTGCCCCAGATGACTTCTTAGAGCTGTTACACAGACTCTACTCATTCTCTGCAAGTGAGAGCAAAATTATCATTCCAAATAGCAAACATAAAATTCTTAAAAAAAATATATAAAAAATTGTTTTCTTGCATTAAGACTAAATCAAGGAATATTTACTGGAGATCATAAAAGATCAGCAAATAATAGAGGCTTGGTTATCATGGCGATAATTATTACACGACTGTAATAAAAATCATTTTAATAGTCCTGTGAAGCAGACCACATAAACCAAGTACATTTATTTTCATTGAAGACTTGTGCTAATTTTTTATTAAGAGATACATTAAACATTGATACATCCAACATCTGATTGAATCTTCAGAGTTGTCACATACAGGGATAGAAGATTAATTATATTATATAATATATATACTAAGTATATATACTAAGGCATATATACTAAGCTTCATAATAAATGACCTTTGCAGATGCGAGATTGCACATAGAATTTTTTCTTTTGTTGCAGTGTGTGGGAGTCTGGAAAAAGTATGAAGACACAGAAATTTAAAATTCTAAAATGGAAAATGTTCTGACATTTGAAAGTTGAAAAGAAGGCTGTAAGGGCCTGGCTATTGTGATGACATCTGAGAAGGCCTGTCTGGAGGGGCTGAGTGTTGATTGCTTCCAATGTCTCTGTGCTCCCTCTTTGGCTCCTTGCAGATCGTCTTTAAGAAGAGATTAATTCGGCATAGGTGGGACTCTGTCTTTAGTTAAGTGCTTCTGTTGATTGCACCAGGGGGGATGTAGATGGCAGGGGCCTCAATACTCCCAGCTCATGGGACTCATGCAAATCAACACCGCTTTCTGTGAAAATTGGGAATACAACTCAGATATCTCAAGGGTGTAATGGGGAAATATTTATTGTGGTGCAACCACCACCAAAGAACTGAAGACTTGGACTGATCCAGTGAGACATCTCTGGATCCACGGGTGGTGACAGAGAACCTTTTCTCTTTATCTCTCTCTCTCTGTTCCTCACTCGTTCAATCCCTCTCTCTTTTCCTCTTTACTGATAACCCTTCCTTTTCCTCAAAATTAATTGTTCCATAAAATAATCGCCTATGAAAATAGAACCTTTTTCCATACCGTTTGTTTTTTGTTTCATTAGAGAGAACTATTGAATTAATCAATTGTTTTGTTATTCCTTCGAGTCACTGTTGTGACTCTGCTGCCCCGCGGCCCTGCCATGCAGGGACAGCCTCTGTCGGGCCAGCACTTTCACCACCCTTCTTGTCCACTGAGTGGGACGAGACATAAGTATCACAAAGTTTGAATACAGCTCAACCACAAAATAGGAGTGACAAAAGATCTCATTACAGAACTTCAAAAGCAACATGCAAAGTATTTTGAAAATTATAATGTATGTGAAGTCTAAACAAATTTTTATTGTTTATTTTTGATTGCAGAAACAGCATTAATTACACTGAAGAATATTTATACATGGTGGGGAAAAAATTCCAAGCAAACTCACCACTTTTTTCCTGATTAGTTCACTGTAAAAATGTTGTATGACTTTTATGACCTAACACCTATAATTATTATAAAGGAAGTTAAAAGATATGGCACTGTGTAGCTCATTTTTATACTGCATAAAATTAATAGACCTGGGTGTAGATTTTGTTTACTTTTGAAGCATAGAAAATGTGGCAGTGTGTGAGAATGGCACGTTTCTCTCTATTTAAATTCAAACAGTTTTTTAAGTAGGTTTACTAAGTTATCAGTTTAAGGACCAGACTTTTATTATAGGGTATTTAGATCCATTTATTTATACCACAATAAATAAAATTAAAAATATTATTAAAACTCTCAAGTTGGATAGTTTCCTTTCCCTCTCTGAAATGAGTTGATAATGCCCTTGCTCTAAGTAATGGACTAGTGCTGTGTCTCTGGAATTATGGACAGTGCTGCTTACAGTCTTTGACAACCTCATCCCCCGAGACCTCCATCATATCATGATAAGCTAGTGGGAGATTGTCTAATGAGTTTCTCAGCCTGTGTTGTTTTTTTCTACATATATATATATATATATATATGATATAAATGTCACTTCAAAACTTGCACTTTTTTTTTTTATTTATTTTAATAGTGGTGAAAAACTTTTGTTTTGTTTCTAGAAACATACTTGGAACATTTCTACAGTGTTGCAATATGAGATCCACAGCTATTCACCATAACCACTGGGAGCAACCACTTCTTGTCTTCTTGATGGGCTGTTAATACACATTTACAGACATTTAATGGCTTGACTGAACACACCATGGTACAAGCTACCACTATCAATGGCAACATTTTCAACAGTAGGCCTTACTAGTATTTTGTTTTGGAACTGATAGCAGTCATTTAGATTCCTCCTGTGTGCTACTGTGTTAGCAAGAACTGATAAACACTTCTTGGGCATGTGAGGAGCAGCCACTATTTTGCTTTTGTCAAGCAAGACTGTTTTATATTATGGTCACCCAGAATATTTAAATGGCACCAAACCCTTCATTTTCTGTTGTTGGGTAAATCAGGCTAAAATGAAAAAGAATATAGTTGAGATACTAGGGAACCATACTGTTTATCTTGTGAAAAATACTGTTTATCTTTTGAGAGTTTAGTTGAATTGTTTCACTATCCTGCCACTTAATATGTGGTGTTTTTCCTCTGGTAATTTTTTTGTATGGTCTGAGTAGTGGCAGCTGAAGAGAGCACTAGAAAATAATCCTTTCAAAATGTGATAACAGGAACTCTCAAATATTTTGTACATTCTGTTGTTCTATGAAATGTACATGTAATATCCCATGTGTATGAAAATTCAAGATACAACATTATATGTAAGAATACTGGACTGTGATGGTGGTGCATAACCTATGGTTTCTTATTTTCTCACCTTAGAGACTGATTCAAATTCTAGTATTGCAGAACTTTGTCATTTGGTTATGAAATATGAATTTACTAGCAAAAGGAACTAATATTTTGTGATACAGTAAGTCAGACGAGACTTTTCTGTTCTTGTCTTGAAACAGTAATCTGATTCTGTCAATATTAATCCCATTTACATACCCTTGTTATAAATGGGGAAGCATAGATAAGGTGGCTATAGGGATCTGTATACAGGATAAATGTTCCCTACGTATTTGTGGGTAGAAAATGGTCACATCACTACAATGAAGCCAAGGGGTCATTGTCAAGCTCAAGGTTACAGTATTAATACAAGTTTAGTCACAGATCTATGTCCATATGCATTTCTCAGCACTGTTCCATCTCCCTAGCACAGCAAAATTGCCTACCCTTGCCCTTGTATGAGAAGAAAGCAAAGCAAAAACATTTAATTGTTGAGGGAATTAGGACTGCAAAGCATGTTGCCAACTGTACTTGCTCCATGTTATGGACCTGGAGATTATCAGTCAAGGTCAAGATATGAATATAAATGTGTTTGCTTTTCTGTCTTCTCATCAAGAAGCAGATTGCAGCTATAATTCCTAGCTTTTATATAGTCTTTCTCAACCCTTTTCAGTCTTCCTTGCTCCTATACCATTTAAAACCTTTCATCATAAATGTCATGGCTATTATGTGGTACAGACAATATGGATGAATGTGAAAAATGATATCAGAAATGCCCATATCTCTCTAATACCATGCCTGCTCTTGGACTTTCCAATTTGTTCTTTTTTTGACAGCTTGCTTTAGAGGGAAGAACAGCATGGTGGAGGTCTGGTTCGGTTTCAGCCAGCTAAGTTAGTAACTAGGATGAACAGGCAGCCTGTATTTCTAGAGTTTTCTCTGTTTTGTTGGGTTTTTTTAACATTTTTTTCTTTAATGCTGTATTTACTTGGTGGCAGAATGTCAATCTGCCTTAATGGCAGATGTCTAGAAAAAAATCATGGATTTGGTATATAGGAAGGTTACATTTCTCTTTTTTTTTTCTGACTAATTGTATTGTCTTTGGGGGGTGGGGGGGAAAAAAGATGAAAATGAACAGAATGGAAATTGCCTCATTGTGACATCCCACAAGTTTTGGGGTTTTCTTTACAAAGTTATACAACAGATTGTAGTTTTGTCTCAGTCATGTGTTGATTTGGAGTGTTGTTATATTTGTTAGAAAAATGATCATTTTCACTTATTAAGATTTTAATTAGCTCTCCTCAGATATACTTCAATAGTTAATAATCCTGTGAAGACATTTATTCTGATTGATGAGTTTATATGTTTTATAAATGTCTTGGGTTTTTGGTTTGTTTTATTTTAGTAGGCAAAAAGCCTTTTGAATACACTCACTAAAGGTGAACTGCTGCAGTAGGTTTCCCCAGCCCATCTAGCTGCAAGACTGAACACGTATTTGCAATAGGCACACAAACACATTTATATATGTATATTCATTGAGTGCATAAGTGGCTGGCCACACAGATCAATGCAGACAGAAAAAACAGCACCCATGCAAGCACAAATAGCACCAGATGCCTTATCCTGTTTCCTTCTGTAGCTGATCAGGATGAAAGCCAATTAGTGGAAATTATACACATATAAGTAGATATATGCAGTGTGGATCCCTCCAGTAAATGGTTCTTGCACACCACTAGTGCAATCAGAGTATGGGTGAAAATGTGTCCTGTCACGTGAGCTTGTACTTGTGCCTTTTTAGAGGATATATAAAGGATGCTTTAATTCCTTGCTCTTGCTTGACAAAAGGTTGCATAATGTGCAATACAGATTTGTAGAAGATATACCACTTCTTTCAGTGCTGTATTTGTTGTGTTGTGTTCTCACAAAGTAGTAGGTGACTTTTTCGTATCATTGGGTTTCTCAGTGGTAGTCAGCTCAATGTTCACACAACAAAACCCTACACATACCATGATTTCCTAAAGAGACAATGACAAATGTGGCTGTAGTGGAATGGCAAGGTCATTTGGGCATCTTTGCTGTATGTGGGCCTTGGATCCAGGAGGAACAGAAATTGCATTTCATTCTAGAGCCCCATATTGACATTTCAGACAAAGCGTTCTTATTTCATGTCATCAATGATAGCTAACTCAATAACCCTGTATGAGATCTCTACTGGTGCAGAGTTCTGTAGCAAACTGACAATGTTCTTGATGACCAATTTTGTGTGGATCTGTTTGCTTCCCACTATGGAGAGACGGCATTGTCATAGTATCATAGAATGGTTTGGGCTGGAAGGGTCCTTAAAGATGGTCTAGTCTAATGCCCCCGTCAAGAGCAGAGACACCTCCCAGTAGACACCCTACTTTACATGTTTGTGTGATTTTGGCATTTAAATACTCAAATGTCTATTAGGAACTCCAACTTAGATTACGTTTTGGCCATTGTTATTCCATAATAATAGTAAGACATATGTGTGTGTACCTAAGGACATTGATAAGGACATTGATACATTTGTCTCATCCAAAAGAATCTTCACCTGTGAACTGAGGTCCAAGAGTTACATTTCCAGAGTATAAAGATTTAAATTCTTCATTATTGAAAATGCATATTTAGTTTTGCATTTTAGTCTTGTGAAGATTCAAGTTTTTTCTGAAAATTGCACTGAATAATGCAAAACAGTCACCACATTTCCTAAGTTTTTGTTGTTTAGTTTCACCATATTTCTAAAGTGATGACAGCATACATGTCAAATATTTCCAGGGTGAGGTAAGCCACTTTTCCTTAACCAATGCATTCAGAGGACATAAATGCAAAGAGAGTGAGTTAATTTTGTAAGTCATTGATGACAGCGTAACCACTGAGTAGCATAGAAAAACACAGCAACAAGTCAATTATATGTTGTCATAGCTAATGTGTGAAAATACCTTTTTAATTTTCCTTACTCTAGACAGGACCATATTCTTATTTGCAACACAGAAGATTTACTCTATAATTCAATGTGTCACTTCAGGGAATTTGTAGGAAGAAAGTAAACAGAGACAGACATTTGACATTGCCCAGAATGTGAAATAGGCCTTTTTCCATCTTACTGGAGCAACTCTGCTCTATATGTGTTTTTTAAACAGGAGTGAATTACGATTTGAATGAATCTACATATAAGGAAAGCAAGACTACTAAGTGCAGTTTCAGCTTTCAGTTGCTGTCACCAAGAAATTGGAAACCAGTGGCATCCACAAGTGAATGTTTATGAAGAACAAACTCTAATCATATTAAATATTTATAGTGTAATGACTGGATGGCTACTGGTAGTAATACAATATAGAACCTTTAACTTATGACTGACCACTTTCAGGCTGAACTCGGTCAGTTGTGACTAAAGGTTGCTGCCATGTGACAGTTATCAGTGGCCTATGTGAAGTGTGTTGCTAGTTCTGGCATAACTCCAGGTGAATAGATGGTGATCCCTTTGGGGCAGAATTGGATCAGGTGAGCAAGAGAATGCAAAGAACATTTACTTGAAGCTGCTGTGCTTTTACTCTCTGAGTCAGATACCTGAGTGTCTACAAGCAATGTATCACCTTTCTTTACATGTATACGATACAGTGAATCTACCACCCAAGTGTTATTACACTGAAATTGATCCACAACACCTACAGAATTACTAGTCACCAGTGTGATTGTGGTTTAAAATTCCTTATACTGATATGCTAGCTTTATTATTTACTGTAATACCTATATATATATGGATATTGGTGGCCAGATAAAACTTATTCAATGAATATATCTAGATGTTTGGATAAATATAGCATAGGAGAAGATCACGGGAGCTAATTATTTCACTTTTAATCTACTCCTCTTAATACAAACCTGCTCTTTTATTGGAAAAGCAATAGCTTTTAAAAAGCAAAGTGTTTTAAAATAAGAATTAAGAGATAACTTTTTTCATACAAGCTTTCTTTGCTGGTAAAATCGGCAAAATAACCTTACATATTTTAAGGCTTAACTATTGTAGAAAGTATTGAAATACTTTGTGAGTTTTAACCATTTTATGCAAACTATTCCTTATTATCA
>VYZU01018526.1:3226-22970 GCA_013401355.1 Ceyx cyanopectus | reverse complement strand
ACACCCCCAGCTAGGAGAGAGCCTCCCGCAGCCGGCCCGGGCGCCCACCTGCTCCTCGGCGGAGTAGCCCATCTTGCGGAGCCGGCAAGACGCGGCGTGCCTCTCCAGCGACGCCCGGGGGACGCGGTGATGGACGTCGTAGGGGCACAACACCCACTCCACCTGCCGCGGAGACACGGGTCAGCGTGCAGCCCCGCCCCAGCCGCCCCGCTCCCTGCGGCGAAGCCGCCTCCACCGCCTTACCGGGTCCCCGAGCCACACGGCGCCGTGCGCGGCCATGGCGGTGCCGATATCCGCGGAGGCCCCGGGACCGGCGGCGGGCGGGGCCGGCGTCACCTTTACTGCGGGTGCTCCTACCGTAAAGAACGGCGGGAGTGCAGCGCCATCTTGCCCGGTTGCCGGTTCCGGGGCAAGGACGCGCAGAAGCCCCGCTTCTTCCTGGCACGGGGAGGGGCCACAGCAGCCCTCGGTGGGGCGGGAGAGCGGAGGAAGAGGCGGGGCGGAGGTGCGGGGTGTTCTGCCCGTCCGCCGTCACCTGCAGGCAGGCGGCCGCTGGCGGGGTCTTCAGTACGGCGCGGGGAGCGGGTCTCGCCGCCCTCTTCGGGTGCGGGATAGCGGGGATCCCGCAGAGCCCGGGGCAAGTGCTGCGCCCCGGTGCCCGAAGTTGTACCCCAGGAACGTGCCCCGTCTCTAAGGGGCAGCGGGAGCAGCAGTGTGTGGGACTGAGGCCTGGCGAACACCGGCAGCAGCGGGTTGCCCTGCGCGGGCAGAAGGAGCCCCGCAGCTGGGCGCTGGGGCCGGCGGCTTGCGGACGGGGCCCCACCCGGCTGCTTCCCCGCTGCTCCTGTGTACACGCAGCACAGGCATCGATTGCGGGGTAGGGAGCTGCAGGGTGCCCCGGGGGTCCTGAGCATCGCATGGCCAAAATGATGAGCGCCTTGCCAACAGGCTGAGGGAGCATTAGGACTCAGACTTTAACGCAGGATGAGGAAAGAAGGATTGTCCTTGGGAACCAGTTTCACATGATCGCCGTTTGTGGTTGTCTGTCTTTGTAAGCTCCGAGAGGAGCACATGTGAGTAGAAGGAAGAGTGGGTTTAACAGCACGGGGGAGGGGCAGCATGGCAGATGTAGCTGCCAGAATTACTCCCGTACATCTGCTTTCATTAGCAGATTACAGCCCTTTCTCCTGCACACTTGTGGATGCTAAAATACTCCTGCATGGAATTTTCCTTCCTGTCGGATCGCAAAGACTCCCACCAGCTATGACCTTGGCAGCTCTTTGTAAAAGAGTAGAAAGATGTTTTGAGTATGGGTGCTGTGGCACCCCAGGGCGTGGCTGGCTTCTTGTCCAATTGCCTGGAAGTTAAAAGAGTATAAAAAGAGATGTAAATTAATAAATAAAGACTTGTTGGCATCTTGGTGAAGAAAATGGTCTCTGCCTCGCTCTCTCCTCCTCCGGCAACTAGCAGATAAACGACACACACTCAACTGGGATTTCAGCCCTTTGAGAGATTTGCTCTCTCTAGTTTTCCTGAGGGTGTTTGACTTCACATGATGCAGAATACTTAAGGTGAAGGCTTCCCAGCTGCCTTTCATGTTCTGGCTGTGCTGTGCTAGAGTAGGCTCACTAACGTTAGCATATTTTATCAGAAGAATAAGAACCTGTAGGCAAAATTGTTCTGACCGTCTCCACTAGAAAATACTGTTGCTTCAAAATTCCAAAAGTCAGGTTCACCAAAGTACCCGAGCAGATTTGTTTTGTTTTTGTAAAGTAAAAACCAAACAATATTTTGATTTTGTTTACATATAAATTAAATTGATAGTTAAGAATCACGGTAAGAATAGATGAAATTTATGAGGGCAGTATCATCCTTACCTTTAAAGATAAAGCAATGGAAAGCTTGGTGTTGGCCCCATGTACCAGATTTGTATGGAAGCTGTGTAATCATCTGTGCTTAAATATAGCAACAAGATGTATTGCTGCAGGAATATTGATGGAAAACACTCTCACTTGACAGAGCTGGAAATCCAACAGCCACAGTAAATCCAGTGTCCTCCTGCAAGCTGAAGTTTTAATCTGCATGGTTTTGAGCTTGCATGGTTTTTGCCATTTAAAGCCTACACCTTTACACTTGTGACACCTCGATCCTTTGCCAGCCCCTCTGCTCTGAGCTTTCTGACTGGGCAGTACCTGCCACCTCATCAGAGATGAGGCTCTTTACCTGCTTTTTCCTCCTGTGTTGTTAATGCCCTGGGGAGAACAACCTGGCTTCTCTTTTCAGCACATTCATTTATGTGACACCTGTTGTGATTAAGCATAATTCCTGAAAGAAATGGAATCTTCTTCCACATTTTGTCACAAATACCGCCAAGATGGAAACCAACTGAACTAAAGTGAGACTGACACTCCATAACTGTGGAAACTGGCAACTTCTGGCTACTGAATTAGTCCCGGCTTGTGCTTAGTTGTGCCAGTGCCCTGTATGCCACAGGGGCAGAGACCCTCCCAGCACAGGGCTGCTTGCAGTACAGAGGAGCTTGCAATGTTCATTTGAAAGGATGTTATTGATGATGCCTGCCTAAGAGAGAAGAATTTACTCATCCGCTTGCTGTTTCTGTGTATCAGTCTTCTTGAGGAGTCTTTACAGCTCCGTGCTTGTCATGTCCCAGGTGGGAACTTGGGTGCTGCTTTAGGTCCTCAGCGGTGTTGTTTTACCTGGAAATATGTTCCTGCTAGTGAGTGCAGGCCGAGCCAAGTGCCCAGAGCCCTGCATCATGCTGCAAGCTGCTGTCCTCCACTGAGCATGCTGCAGAGCCACCACCAAGGTCAGCCAGCTGGTGCTGCAGGGGCAGCCTGACACCAAGAATAAAGAGTTATAAACATGCACTCCTTCTGGCAATACCCACAGGTACTCTGGATTGCACATAGCCCTAGCTGCACGTTTCAGCCATTGCTAAAGTCCCCCGTTGCATTTGCCGTGTGGGCACGTCCTAAGTGTGCCCCACTGGTACAGGTAACCTCAGCTGTTCTTTCGGGGTCCCTGTGCATGCCCCGGTCCCCAAGGGGTCTTTACCGGTGTGGGAGCAGCAGTCAATGCCCAGACACATGGATCAAGACCCCTGCTATTTGCTGGATCTGCAGACTTGTATGGTTTTAGAGGTTGCTTTGAAAATGTGCCCTGTTATGTTCAGTACTATTGGTGCAAGGAATACCTGTTGCAACCTTGCTTTAACCTGAAGCAGCTTTTTCAAGGAGTCCATAGAAGAAACTTAGCCACATCCATTTTTCTGGAAACAGGAATCAGCAGATGGAACAACAAGCCAGGTTTTATAACAAGCTTAATACTCTGGGTGTGTATTTGCAAGTGCTGCCTACAAGCATCCTTCCTCTTTCAGAAGGATTAGTAGAGGGGATTACAGATGCCCTTTGAAGAGATTGGCGTGTACTCAGATGGTTGCACCATCTCGGGATTCCTAAGCACATGAGGGCAGGGAGAAAGAGAAAGCACAGGCAGGGAAGAAATATCATTCCACTCAATAATTGCTAGTGGGGAAAACTGTGGATTTAGCTCTGCCCCGGACTCATTCAATAGCACTATATTTGCTGAGTTCATCAGTGATGGGCTTTCATCAGGTTCAGCACAAAAACTATCACAGCAGCATCAAGTTTGGAAGTTTGCCTCTAAGATGAGACACAAAACAGAAGTGCTGCTTTCCCAAGGTCAGAAATAGTCTTCAGACACTTGTGCATGCCTGAATTAGTGTCAAACTCCATGTCCTGGCCAGTCTCTTCACTCCACAAATGCAAACAAGTCATGCAGTTTAAGCACTGCACTCAGCACACAGACTAGGGTCTCCACATCCTTCTGTTCCTTGGTGCAGGCTTCTTTCCATCCTCTGTTACTTTTTTTCAGGCTTTCCCCCCTTTCCTCTCCAGTCAGATACATAGTTCTGCTCTCACTCCCACCTCTTTGGTTTCCCATCATGTCAACAGCTGCATGGTCCGAAGCCACAATTCTGTTCACTGGTCCTCAAAACCTTCACTGAAAAGGAGAAACTGCTCCACTGTAGTGTTACAGTGTTACCTCCAAACAAGAAATGTTTCCCAGACAAGGAAATCACCGTTTTGCTTGGCCTTTCATTACTGCTGCAGTTCTGAACCATCCTGCACATCCCCAGCACATTCTTTGTCTCTCCCACGACACAGCCTTGCAAAGGAAGCAGCGTCTGGCTGTGGAGAAAAGGAAAAACACCCACTTTCACCCACTTCCACCCACTTCACCAGGTGCATCTTGTACCCCAGCACACATTTCCCTGCAAACATGCATGAAGAATAAGGGCACTTTAGGAGTTATTTATTCCACATTCCGGACACTGGGGCAGAACTTCACACATGCCTGGCAAACACACTGTGCAATGCAGTGCCTCACCTCGGGTATATCTCTCACTCACCACAGCAGAAACAATATAGGAACACAAAGAGGACACAAGACAACAGCTCCATTTGCATCAGGAAAAGCTCTTAGCAAAGCAAAAATATGTGAATAATCAATCCAGGGTTCACCTAATACACACAGTTGTAAGCTGTGTTAAAAGAACTGCTTTTAACACCTCATCATTTAAGCTACAGCTCGAATATAGGAGAAGTCAGATTTGTAGCCAAGTGTCTACATGTGGTGCTGCAGCAGGCACGGAGAACAGCAGAGCCTGGGCAGGTGGGAGGCAGATCGTACCCATACACATGCCACATGGCAGTGCCCCAGAAGAACGAGCTGAATTAAGCTGTAACACACGTCTGTGAATGACAATACTATCCTGCAAGGCTGCTGGGCACCCAGATTACTCTGGTCTATTCCTGGCTCCAGCAGCAGAGACTTAATGGGTACAGCCATGATTACGTGCAAGAGCTCATGGCTGGAACAGCTCCTTCTGAAAATCTCTGTGGCTGCCTCTGGGGGATTTGGAGCTGTTCTGCAAGTTCTGTTCGTCCCATCTCAAACCTAGTGAGGACTCCCTTCTTGCTAAAGTAACTATTGAGAGCAGCCTGGTCTAGTTGAGGGTGTCCCTGCTCACTGCAGGGGGGCTGCACTAGATGATCTTTGAAGGTCCCTTCCCGCCCTAATCATTCTATGATTCTATGTCTTACCAGAATGGAGATGCAGCCAGGGAAATCAGGATGCCTTAACTCTGTCTAGCCTTTCCCAAGCTGTAGGTGGCTATATAGCAAATCAGAAGAGACCTCAGGTAGAAAAACATTTATTTAAACCACATGCTTAGGCCAAGTAAAGTGCATCTTCTCTGCTCTTAAAGTTCCTCAATACCGGAACAAAACAGCTACTGCTGTGTCACTGAAAAATGTGAGATCCTGCAAACTAGTCTTTATTTTTTGGCTGCAGTTATAAACCTCAGAGCTGAAGGTTCAGGATCCTATTCCCTGGTACCTTGTGTTTCCCTTGGTTCCTCATGGGATTGCTCAGGTGCAGTGACCCCAAGCAGCAGCTGCAGGGCAAGAAACAAAGGGCTCCTTGGCTACCTCCTCTATTTCTTCCCCCGGGGATCTGTAGGGGCAGCAAGTGCAGCAAGTTGTAAAGACAGTTACTAAAGAAAGCCTTAGAGGCCTTAGCTGTGGCTCCCCTTGCTTGAGGAGAGCAAGCCTGATTAACTGGGTCAGTGTGGGTTTTTACCACATGACCCTGTGGTGGAAGAGAACTTTGGGTTGCACCTGAGGTTTATCTCTGCTTGTGGCCTGGTCACACTGGTAAACAAGGGGGCCACCACCAGTTTACCCCAGTAAGTGATACTTGGCATAAGAGCCAAATGCCAATCTATCCCTTCTCAGAAACCCCAGCTACCTACAGCAGCTGCAGAGCTAAAAATCCTCTGGTACTGCTCCTGGAAACAGGCAAAGCCACCCTTGGAAGGGAATGGTCACAGTTGCCAAGCAGCTCAGGAGGCTTTCCCAGGTAAGTGGTTTGTGTTAAACACAGAAGAACCGAGGGAAGTTTTGTGATGGGAAGAGCTCTGGAAACTCTTCCCTTGCCGCAGCACAACAGCAGGTGGGGCAGTGAAAACTGCAGTGAAGCTCCTCAGCACAGGCTGGTGGCACAGGGCACACCTCAGACAAAACATCCACAGCTTAGTCTGGCGACTCTGTCTCTTCTCTGTGGCATCCCTGCCTGCTGCGGGCAGTTGCATGTTATCTCACGCCTCACTGCTTGGGAAGAGCACAGCGACACGGGATGCAGTGATATTTCACTAATGAAACAGCTACACAAGCCCTTTCCTTAGCTGCTGGAGGGGTCTGGTGTCTTTACATCACCAGAGGCAGCTCTCAAATTCCTCCCAGCATAAGCTTGGAGCACCCTGCCTTTTCCCATTGTATTTGGGGGTTTTCTTTTCCAATCTCACAAGGGACTTTGGAAACCTTCTGTGTTCTACAAGAAGTTCAGTGGTCTCCTCTCATTTTCCCACCCTCCTGGGGACCCCACACAGGCCCCAGGAGCAGAGAAGAATGGCAGAGGCTAGGGCTGCAGGCGGGTAGGGAATGGGCAGCTCTTCTAACCCACTGATAAGGTGCTCCCCAGCCAGCCTGAGGCATGTGGTGCCCTGCTCCCAGCCAAATGGAAATGCTTCCAGGCTGCCATTTACATTTTTTGCCTGCATTTTTCCTCTCTGAAGCTATGAAGTAGAGACATGAGATTTCAACTAGAGAAGCTTCTGTAAACTCAGACTGAAGGCCCCAAGGGACAGGCAGAACAGCTACACTTGAGTAAATCCCTCACCAGTAATATGCCACAAGCAACTCTGAAAAAGAAAAATCCATTTTCTGCAGCCAGAAAGTGGACTTCTTGTGCTTCAGAAGTTCATGCATCAAATTAAGATTATGCCTGTACTTGTCAATAATATGACCTATTGCAATACTATTTCAGACAACACAGGATATTAGAACTTGTCATCTATTCCTTGATTGTTTTTCCCCCATCAGTTTGAGATGTGAATGATTTAAAGCCCAGAAGATTTCACAGGTCTCTGTGTTCCTTCTGCTTGGCTTTGTTCTTCCATTTCTGAGCTACTGCATCTAAAAATCTTCCTCACAGTAACAATTAATCACAGAATCACAGAATGTTAGGGGTTGGAAGGGACCTAGAAGATCATATAGTCCAACCCCCCTGCCAGAGCAGGGTCACCTAGATCAGGTCACCCAATTCTGCAGTCCAGAATTTTCTAGGTCTTGCTCAGAATCTGACTTTAGGAAAAAAAAAATCTCTACAAAACAATTTTTCAGAAATAAAACAGGCCTTGAGGTTCCTCTGTCTGGAGATTTTTCAAGAGGCATTTAGAAGTTTTCTACTATCTCTTTTTTCCTTTATACTTCTCCAGCCTCACTCATGACCTGTTACCTTCCAACCTGAGTTGAAAGACAGAGACTTTTACATGAAAGAGAAAATTTCCAAGAAAATGAGACAGATTTTTTTTTTAAATAAATATATATATTTATATTTATGTATATTTATATTTATATATATAAATTACACATATCTATATTTATAAACAATATGTTTATGTATATATTTAAAAGGTCAGCAATATATATACACATATATATGTATGTATGAATGTATGTGCATCTATGCATAAAAGGTCAAAAGTATGAGTAAAGAGTCGTGGTATTTTTAGCTGTTCTAATTGAAAAAAATACTGGAGGTCACCTAGGATGGGAGTGAAGACTTGTAACCATTACCCTCTTCCACAGGTTTTACAGGATTACCTGCAGAAAGCTTCCAGCTTTGAAAAAAATCCACACACACTGTGTTTCCACTAAGCCTGGTAAATTAAACAGTGCTTTTCATCATGGCATTTTTTTTTTTCATCTAATTAGCGGGAAGGGGGGAAAACCAACGAACTAACAAAAAACCATAACTGCATTTATAATACGATTTTCTCAAAAAAACCCTACTTTAAAATGAACTAAGGGGACTGTGTGAAACTAGTCAAGGAAAGGAAAAAGTCAGGTGGATAACAGATGGTCCCACAGTTAGGGGAAGCTCTGAAATGAGCTCAGACTAAGCTATTAGAAGTTCCCGAAACAAAGAGGCCAAAATAGCACCTGATAAACACTGGAATTGTTATCAATATCCACATCTGCCTGCAAATGAAACTCCGATTGCATTTTTTCATCAGTTTCCCAAGGATGTGATGTTACTGAGACTATATTCAGTACATCAGTGATTTACCTCCTTCTCCCAAATATGCCAGAGGCAAGGTTTGAATTTCAAGCTGATGAATGGAGAAACAGACTGCAATAAAAAAACTAGGAGGAAATTGTCAAGCACTATCCTTTTTGCAGGAATCATCAAGTTCATGAGTACTAATTAGGACCACATAGATAGGAAGCACTGTAGAAAAGGTTCTGGGGATTATAGTTGACCATAAACTGAACACTAGCCTGTGGCAGACTGCTGTGCAGTAGGTGAGAATTTGGCAAACAAGACCTACAAGTAATCCTGAGAGTACTTACTTTCTGTTGAATGATTGTAAGGCCCCTCCTAGAGGTATATGCTTAGATTGGACACTGTCCTTCAAAAACAAAAGGGACCTGAAGTATGTCAGAGAGGCTGTGGAAACACCAGTGGTAGAAGCTTCTAAGTACCAAATAGCTAAATTCTAAACTGCCATTAGTGATGTTCACTCCTGTGCTCAGGCAGACGGCATCCTGCAGTTCATGTCACCTCTGTGGTGACCACCCATAAAACACATGTGGACAGGATGAAATGGCTTCACACCCCCAGACCATGCATAGAAGCCCTTGCTTCTAACTGGTGGCTATAGCACAGTATCATGGCACCTATGTGTTGGAATTTCAGAAGCCATTGTTATCCAGGTAAGCAGTATCATCATGCTGGTGTTAAGCAGGTCAGAGAGTCTATTAATTGCAAGAGAGAAATCCTGAGAGAGGGAAAAAGTGCAGAATCATGAAAAATCTCAAAGAAACCTGCAAACAGCATCAAAGAAAAATCTCATGGAAAAAGCAAGCAGTGCTTTAAGTCACTTGGGCATGTTTGTTAGTTGGTTTGTTTTTTCTGTCTTCCTTTCTCCATTTGACAGCAATTTGTAGGCCACAAGGACTATCACTGTGCTCCTCCCCTGAGCAGGCTCTGATGCCAGGGGCCTTTCCTGTGCTCTCCTGGAACAGGTTTCATCTCTCCTCTGCAAAACACTGTGTAGGTAAAACACAAAGGTATAGCAAAGCAGATTAGCTCTAATTAGATGATGCTCCTGCTTTCCCTAACAGAGAAGGGCGTGAGAAATCAGGGACCTTCCTGCTTGACCATGTGCTGCTAAAGAAAGACTTCCACAAAAGCAACAAAGCGGTTTCTTAACCTGACACCTGAGCTCCTCACAGACACATTTGGCTTTACCCTTTTTATCTTGGTAGCAGGAAGGAAAATCTGAATGCAATTAATCTTCCTTGACAAACAGAGAGCAGAGACAGAGAGACAGCAGGGCATGCTGAGGGCAGCACTGCAGCTGGGCAGCAGAGCCAGGAGGAGAGTTCAGTCCCACCTGGCTGGCACACGTCTGCTGGGCATTGCTTCAGGTGCAGGTGGGGCTACAAAACACCATAAGGATCCATAAAGCAAGCACACCTTTTTCAGTTCTTGCTCAACTCTTAACTACCAAAGAAGTCAATAAATATTCTTATCACTTTTTTCAAGTGAGAGAGGAGAAAAGCAGACAGAATGGTGAGTATAATATTGCACAGAATAATATTCTGAGATCTCATCTTCTACAGAAATTATTTGTCCTGCTAAGTATAACTACTGGTATGACAGAAGATATTGTTTAATATATACATAGAAAGAAAAACATCGCTATGTAGTACAAAGTAAGTTGCAGTCAACACAGTAACAGTCAACAGTGTACCTACACTTTTATTGAAAAGACTATAGAGGGACAGACTAACTGTTCATCATGCTGACCTCAGCTCTTTTTTGCTTTTGTTTTAAATGCAGATAGTTTTAAGATGCTAAATGTATTGCTTTATGTGTTTTTCACTGATCATATTGGAAGGTAAATTTCCCGTAGAATAATTGTTTATCTTACCTGTAAGCAGCACAGACGCTAATGAAAAGATTGTTGTTCTTTTTAAGCTGTGATAGACAATATGATGGTTTTTTCCAAATAGCTGTTTTAATGGTTTAGCTAATTCAAAATATGTGAAACTATTTTGCTATTTTGTTTTGAAGCTCATTATTTCCCTGCTGGGAATATATCAGACTGGGGGCTGAGGCATCTGGCAGATGGGCAGAGGAAAAACTGCCATCTCTCAACAGGCTACACCCACACTTGCTGGGGAATTGGTTTCCTCAAAGCACAGCCCCAATTTAGGTTAGTTGACAGCAAGCCAGTTTTGGAGAAGTCTTATGATAGCCAGTGTTAAAAGAAACAGATTCAAGGGCTTCAAGATGTATTGCTACATACCACCCATATTTAGAGCAATAAAAACCCTGCAATGCATGACAGATTAATGAAAAATTCCATCCCAAACAAAGACACTATTTCCCTTCCTCACAGTTTGTTTTCTTACGTTTTAAGCTATGCCCATTCAGAATGAATGGAAAAACACACACAGCTAATTTTCATTCTGTCATGCATGATAGCTGCATCAAACACAGTGGAATTACCAGTTACTCCAGTTAAGCTTTTTGAGGAGCATTCCTCAAAGGAAGACCAGGAACTCTCTTTTAACAGTTCAAGCAAGGAGGTAATCACAGTGAACTTTTGAGTGATGAAACATGGGAATTCCCAAAGGCTATTTTAATTGGTGCTATCCACAACAACAGCAATAAATAGGGCTTATTCTAATCTTCCACTTCAGAAACTGATTATGCAGCTGGGAAAGGGTGTTTCTTGTGCACATACACTCTATATTCTGAAGTACACAAGAAAATGCTCATAGTGCATATTTGGGCAGTGTTCACACCAGTAGCAAAACAAGGGAACAGACTGGAAGACCATGAGGCTGGGCCACAAACACTGCTGTTAAACAATCACTTTGGTTTCAGCTACTGTTCAGAGCCTCGAAGGGGTACAATTCCCCCTGGCTCACAAGGGACTCTCCTGGTCCCCTCCAAGCGAGCCCTCATTCGGCTGGTGCCAAACTGTGGTGACAGGCTAGAGAATGGTGAGTGCAAACTCAAAACCAAATAAAACACTGTTCCACACACGGCAAAATTCCCCCTCCATTCCCACAGACCTGTTAGCATAAAAAAAAAAAAAAAAGAGTGCTGCAGCTGCACCAACTTTAGCCACTACAGATGAACAAAATTCATTAATCCTTGTAGACATTTATCCTGCAGCAAAGTTGGTACTACTGTATTTTGATAGTTACTTGCTAGTGATGATTTTCAGACTGCTAGTAAGATTGAATGCCTTAGGGGCTTTTATCTGTCCCATCACAGGGCAGAAACTACAGACTTTTTAGGTGAGTTGTTCATTTCTCTGCACTCAGTGCAGCTGCCAGCAGTAAATAATAATTTCTAAATTAAGGATAAGGTGCAGTATATTGCAGAGAGCTTCAGGGATTTATGGAGACTCGTCACAAAAGCATTCACTTGGCAATCACAGTGAGTTACTGGAGCTGTCCTATGCTGCTCTACTCTTCCTAAAGGGAAAGCTGCCTCAACTTTACATGTAAATAAAGCACATTGGCTATTTTTATTTATTTTTTAAAAGATCACTGGGTTCTCCTAGGCAATTTTAATTTCTGCTCTAGAGACACCATAGTCCTGTGACCCACTGCTCCCATACAACTGAGTGCACTGGCATTGCATGCAAATAACAAAGGGCACAGATATCCTGTCAATTACAGGGCAAGAGCCTTAGACTTAAAATTCTTCAGGACAGAAGGGTCCTTTTAGCAGGAGTTCTATACAATGCATAATAAAAGCCCTGTGCACAGCATAATAATAACCTACTATGGCTACTCATTATTATTGATCTATTACAGCAGCATTAACAATTTGCTTTATGACAAAATCGTCCCAGAAAGCATTGAGTTTTGAAGGTACTACAAAGTTTTCCTTTGCTATCCTAACCTGTGTCATGAATATAGACTACCCTGTGAAAACAAAACAAAACAGAACAAAACACAGGCATTCTTCAGCCTCTTATTAAAAGGCACTTCCTTAGAGGGATGTTAGTTATTTAACAAGTGATTTAATTCACTTCACCAACCCACCTCATTTGGTCTTCTGCAGCTGGCTGCTGGAGCCATGGTTGTCACCCACTCAGACTCTTAATGTGAATTAATGTATCAAGAGGATGACATTTTCCACTTTTTAGCACTACCCAATGCAGTCTTGTGGTACTGAGGGAAGAGGAACAGATGTAGGGACACTCATACAGCCAGTTTGGGATTGTATCTGTCCTCATTTGAAAAAAACAAACAAACACCAAAAAAACCTCAAGAAAATATGCTTGCATGTAGCAGGAACATACATTTAGTAGGTGCCTGAGCCTGAGCTGCCCTTGGAGCCATGTAGGGACACTCTATCACAGAATCACAGAATGTCAGGGGTTGGAAGGGACCTAGAAGATCATCTAGTCCAACCCCCCTGACAGAGCAGGATCACCTAGACCAAGTCACCCAGGAACAGATCCAGGCGGCTCTGGAATGTCTTCAGAGAAGGAGACTCCACAACCTCCCTGGGCAGCCCCTTCCAGGCTCTGGCACCCTCACCATGAAGAAGTTTTACCTTGTGTTTCCCCTAAACCTCTTGTGCTCCAACTTACTCCCATTGCTTCTTGTCCTGTCACTGGATCATAGAATCATAGAATGATTTGGCTGGAAGAGACCTTCAAGATCATCAAGTCCAGCCATTAACCCTACACTGCCAGCGTCCCTAAACCATGTCCCCCAGCACCACATCTAGGCGACTCTTAAACACCTCCAGGGATGGGGACTCCACCACCTCCCTGGGCAGCCCATTCCAATGCCTAACCACCCTCTCTGTAAAGAAATTCTTCCTGATATGTAACCTAAATTTCCCTTGGAGCAACTTGAAGCCATTGCCCCTCATCCTGTCATCTTTAACTAGGGCAAAGAGGTCGACCCCCACCTCCCCATAACTTCCCTTCAGGTAGTTGTAGAGAGCAATAAGGTCCCCCCTGAGCCTCCTCTTCACCAGACTAAACAATCCCAGCTCCCTCAGCCTATCCTCATAGGAGAAACTCTCCAGTCCCTTCACCAGCTTTGTTGCCCTTCTCTGAACCCGTTTCAGTATCTCAACATCCTTCCTGTAGTGAGGGGCCCAAAACTGGACGCAGTACTCACTCATGAGGCCTCACCAATGCTAAGTACAGGGGTACAATCACCTCCCTGCTCCTGCTGGCCACACTGTTCTTGATCCATGTCAGGATGCTGTTGGTCTTCTTGGCTGCTTGGGCACACTGCTGGCTCATATCCAGTTGGCCGTCCACCAGCACCCCCAAGTCCTTCTCCGAAGTGCAGCTTTCCAGCCACTTCTCTCCAAGTCAGTAACGCTGCAGGGGGTTGTTATGACCCAAATGCAGGACCCTGCACTTGGTCTTGTTGAACTTCATGCAGTTAGTTTCAGCCCATCGCTCCAGCCTGGCCAGATCCCTCTGGATGACACTGAGCAGACTCTGACTCCGTCCTCCCTACACTCACTTTTAACATATTGCTAGACATTGATGAGGTCCCCCTTCAGTCTCCTCTTCTGCAGGCTAAAGAGCCCCAGCTCCCTCAGCCTCTCCTCGGCAGGGAGATGCTCCACTCCCTTCAGCATCTTGGTGCCCTGCACTGGACTCTTTCCAGTAGCTCTTTGTCCCTCTGGATCTGGGGTGCCCAAAACTGGACACAGTATTCCAGATGGAGCCTCACCAGTGCAGAGTAGAGATGGAGACCTATAAGTGGCAGTCAACAACATGGCCAGGAAGGAAGAAGCATGCTGCTGGGGTATGGACCTTCTTCATGGACTTATATCTCTGCATCCCACCTGCTGACCTCTCCCTCATCCCTCAGCACCTGCTCTGATTTTGAAATGGTTAAAAAAAATAAAAAATCAGGTTTGTTTTGTTTTGAGGTTCTTTAACCTTTTCTGACCTCTTACTCTTCTGTCTGTAGAAGAGCACTGTTGGGTCTGTGAACATTGGTGTTTGAGCACAACACAGAGTAAAAAGATGGATTATGCAAAGAACTACCTTTCAAAGAGAAATCTGTGGTTTGAAACAGGTAAGTATTGAGACCCCCCAGGAGCAGTTACTACCCAAGCTGGACATAAGCACACTTTCTAATCCAATGCTTTATATTCTACCTCTAAACATATTGTTCAAATTATGGAAGAAAAAAAAAACCAAGCGTTAAACAGCCATTATAGACTGTTAAGCATACTTTACAAGACAGTATTATGCTTAAAAGTCAACTAGAGTCCTATGAAAGAATCAAGGGAAAAATTAACAGCAGCAGAAAGAAAACTGACTGCTGTGGAAATTGGTCATTAGCAATATGTCAGTACTGCAGCAGTTCAGCCATACAGCTCAATTTGCCTGTAATTCTACTGGTTGTGACCATTTTCGGGGTGCAGCTGGTTGTAATGATATTTTTTTCCTTAGCATTACAGGTTAAATTCTGATAATAATAAAAATAAGCTGGTGCTCATAAGGTTTCTTTAAGATGGGCCTATATGTTATTTAGTTACATCTTCAACAATATCCCAATTTAAGGCTTATATGTTGTTTTTAACTAAAAGTACATTAAGTACTGCATATGGTCAGAACATTTGTTCAAGCTTAGTAAAAAACAAATGGTCTTGATTAATAAGTACCTGTTGAAATGCTCACTTTAATTAGAAACTTCATGTCAATTGTTTTAATACATCAAAGATCAGGATAAATGGAGATTCACTGATTACCTTATTATCAGCATTCAAACCTTGTCTGCTTCTGCACTACTAACTTTGCTTAGTAGATGAAAGAATTTCTTGGCTCCTAATCCAGATGTTATTTTCTCAAGTTGCTTTCAGAAAAGGGAGTCTTGTAGCTAGTGGAAAGGTCTTATCTGTATTTCTAAATGGATCTTAAATGTATTGTGTGACCTGTGGGTACTCATTATGCTGTTGGTTGCTTCACTTGCCTCAAATAAATGGAATACGGCTTTTATTTACTGTGGGGATTATTTAATCAATACTTGTAAACAGAAGAAGTCTTCAATAGAAGATAAGACCCAAGCACTATTCCTTTCCTCTTTAGAAAAATTTTGGAGTGTAATGATACAAAATTAAATTTAAAACAGATAACACTTTATAACTTTGCTTCTGAGTAAAGTGTATTTTTCTGACTTGGCTCTGGTTGCTGATGTTGAGCCCATGTGTCAGCCCCAAATTGAAGTAAACTCACTGTACCATTGACAATATGGACACCTCTATTTTTAGGATGAGTCTCTGCATAGCCAGCATGCTAAGTTAGCTACACATAATGTAAACCCCCTTTCCAGCTGCTGAATTAATTAAAATTGCATGCATAACACCATAAGATTGAGTCCCTTAACTCTTCCAACAGCGACCAAACCACCCTAGGGCTGCTGAATGTCTGCCCACTTGGTGCAACTTGGCCATCTATAGCACATCACTTGTGAGGCTGCACCTCTGCCTTAGCCTCTCAGCTTGTCCTGTAATCAGGCAAAGGGTTTTTTAACACTCTAAGGACAGCTTTTCAGACACATTCTTCTCTGTACAACTAATGGTCTCAGACAGCTCCATCTGTAATGAGCATATTCTCATTAGGGTAGTGTCTCAAGGTAGCACTCTACAAATTTGCTTGCCTGATGCTGTCAAAAATTTGAAGTGAAAACAAAATGCGAACTACCACAGTAACATTTAATACATTTTTTTTCCTGGTTTCAGATAGAATACAGCTAATTTGCCTTCTTAGGCTGGGATTAAACCACAACAATTTTAGTTTTGCCATCAGGAAGCCCTGTGGCAGTAGCAGGAGAAATGACAGAAGGGTTGGGTTTGAAGAGACCACTGGAGATCATCTGGTCCACCCCTTCCCCACCCCAATTGAATAGGGTCATTTAGAGCAGGTTACCCAGGACCATGTCCAGACAGCTTTTGTCTATCTCCAAGGATGGAGATGTCAAAACCTCACTGGACAAGTTGTGCCACATTCAGTTACCTTCACAGTAAAAAAAGTCCTTCCTGATGTTCAGAGGGAACCTCCTGTGTTTCAGTTGGTGTGCATTGCCTCCGAGCCTGTCACCAGGGATCAGTGAAAACAGCCTGGATCCCTCTTCTTATCACTTTCCCTTCAGATATTTTTAAATAGATCTTGAGAGGACCACACCCGAGCTTTCTCCTCTTCAGGCTGAAGAGCCCCAGCTCATTCAGCCTCTCCTCTTTTGAAAGAGATGCTCCAGTCCTTTCATTTACGCAGCCCTCCATTGAGGTCTGCCCAGTATGCTTATATTTCTTGTACTGAGGAGCCCAGAAGTGGGCACTGCACCAGCTTTGGCTCTCCAGTGCTAAGGATAGTTGAAGGATCACTTCCCTTGACTTGCTGGCAATGCTTTGCTTAATGCAGCTCAGGATGCCATTCACCTTTGCAGCACACATTGCTGGCTCATGGTCATCTTGGTATGCCCCAGAACCTTTTCTTCAAAGCCACTTTCCAGCTAGGTGGCCCACAACCTTTACTGGTGCATGGGGTTGTTCCTCCACAACAAGGTGCACTTGGGAGGGACTTTGCACTTCCCCTTGCTTCAGCAGTCCCTCCACAGTTTCCCCAGTACTGGACCCCAACAGACAGCAAATCCATCTAGATGATAAATCAGAACCACAAACAAGTGCCTCTGCCCTCTGCACCAGGGAGTCTCTGGTTTACATGGACCAACCCTTCTCCCAGGTAGTCCTGCATGGTTTAGGTCAGGTGGACCAGATCCTTTGCTTGAAGACATATCTGTCTCCTCTTTAAATTTGAGGGTGGTAGGCATATTTTGCAGTGATAAACTCTTATATGGGCATGAGCCTTTCTCTTGGTGCCAAGTCACCACCTTCCATCCTTCCTACTCTCCAGCAGTTACACTTATCTCATTAAGGGTAGACACTGCCTGTTTCTCTGCTACAGTTGGGGTCTGGGGTTCTTCAAGCTGCTGAGTCTCAGAGAGGAGCCCATCTATCTTCTTTTTCATCCTCTCTGATCCTTCACAGCTTGCTCACTTGCTCCTGTAACTCCTCCACTTGGCAGCACAGTTCCTCCAAGATGGCATAGAGGGACACTGCTGTGTATACAAAACACAGTTTTGTATTTGTTTTGTTTTGTATACAAACACTGCTGAATATACAAAAGCTGAAGCTTGAGAGAGTTTAAATCCAGAAGCATATAGCTGCACAGCATCAGACTGTCCATCTTAAAGCACCCTATACCAGATGCCTACAGGGGACCATAGGAGCAGGACAAGCAGGTATAGGTATTTCCCCAGCCTCCAGAGGTCTGTGTAGAAGAATCTCCTTAACTCACTTTACAGCCCCTCAGTCTAACCATGGAGTCAGGCTGAGTTAGGATTTATTCACAAATTCAGCTTCTCTGGCCATGTGAATCATTCAGGGTTTACTAAAAGACATTAAAACCAATTTTTAAAAAATCTTTTAGAGCTATCCTTAGGGTGTTTAATTAAAAATAGGCGTCTGACCAAAATAATTTAATCAGATTATCTTTCATTAAAACATTACTGTGAAAGAACATAATTGCTTAGGAAAGATTTATAACATATTCTTGTATTACAAAAGCCATTTCCCTTCACATTCCAAGTATTCTGCCAAAAAATGAAGGACCATAACTGTGTATTCTTCGTCATTAAAGCAGAAATTGAGCTCTTATCTCTCATGGAAGGCTGACATGACCAGGTTAATAGTGATTTGTCAGTCTCTTGAAAAGAGAGTGGAAAAAAAAGGACTCGAACGTCTTAGATTTATTTTTATTTTTATTATGGTTACTTAAACATGTAAGGAACACTGTGGGGAAATCTTGTCTTGAGGATCCAATTAAAAAAAAAAACCAGTGTTAGTAGAAACAGCATTATTGATGTTCCACTTTCCTTGCAATTCAGTCATTTGTCCGTGATACTTAAGCATGCCCCATCCATTACTCCATTTCTGCTTTAACACACCTCTGAACTGCTGTTACTCACGTTTCTAGCCAGAGAAATGAGACCCAGAAACAGTGAGTGATCCATTTATATCCACACTGAAAGTCTCCACAGAATAAACCTTAGTTGCCACCTGAAGTTGTTGTGTTAACTGACCACTGGGACATTGTGACTCACCACCACCAGCCCTGAAAGCCTTTAATGCTTTTACAACTGAAAGCCCAAGTTACTGGCTTCAGACTGCAATGCTTGGTTACTGATTTTTGACAAACAGGATTTCTGTACCACAAAAATATTCTGTCATTTTCAAGTTTGAATTTTTATCTGACAACTTTAATACATAATATATTAATTAAAAAGAATATATTATGGTATTTTAATACCACATGCAAGTCAAAATGGAATAAATTAAGATGGTAAAGTCAGAAAAAATAGGTCTTGTTTTGCTTCTAATGTTTTTTTTAAAATATTATTGAAATATTTTGTTGAGATAATGAAAGCCATTGTATAGATTTGCTCCCGGCTAACATGATGTTAAACGCTGCAAAGCATGTAAAAAATCTGCACTGTTTCGTGAGAAACAGCTCTTTCAAAAAGCTTCCTCCAGTGAAAATCAATAAATAAGGTCTTGTAAGCCAAATGCTTTCAGTTGTACTTGTCCAATATAATTGTTTGTGTGATGTATTTAACAGCATAGTCTCTATCAGACACAGCTCATGGATGGACAGAGAGCAACAGGTATAGTTAAAAATTATACTAATCCTCAAGAAACTAGAATCAGAGAGTCATGGACTCAAAGAATGGTAGGGGTTAGAAGGGAAATCATTGAGTCCAATACTTTCTGGAAACCTGGTGTTCCCCCGAATTTTTCAGCCATGATGCCATCTCATCACGATGAGGAGCAAATAATGGAGCAGTGACTTCATCTCTGTTCCTCTGCTTGCGTGGTGCTGGCATTTTGTCATGTACTCCTGCCTCATTTGGGAGGGAGCAGCTTTTTCCTCACTGTGATGCAAAGACTTGTTTGCAGTGGTTTGCTAATGACAATGCTGGTATGCAGCAGGAAAACCAGGAGAAAGC
The DNA here is from genome assembly GCA_013401355.1 of Ceyx cyanopectus. NCBI lineage: Eukaryota > Metazoa > Chordata > Aves > Coraciiformes > Alcedinidae > Ceyx > Ceyx cyanopectus. The sequence goes on along the minus strand of VYZU01018526.1, from coordinate 3,720 downwards.
CCAAACCTTGAGGACCAACCATAAAGACCTAAGTTACCTTTAGCAGATGTTGAATTGGATGGAAAATTGCAACTGAGAAAATCAATTTGCAATGCAGTTCAGGTGGTGTTTTTCTGCCTGTTTCCTTATGTATAGTGTAGAGGTAGCAAGTCTGTCTCCACATAAAAGGTTTCTTTGCAAGACTAACTTTACTATGTGAGTAACGGTGATATCCACTTGATGAATTTGGGCTGCCCTCAACTGCAACATGGGAATACACCTTCCTCACCACCACCAGCAGCTATTTATGTCATTGTGGCCATTTGAAAGCCTCTTCTGCCTCAGGCTGCTTCCAGAAGATGTGTAACACATCTTGGCAATCAATCTCCATCACTTCTGGTTGGAATTCAGAAATTCTGGGCACTGATAGACAGTGTCATGTCAAGACACTTATCAAGTCAAGAGCAGACTGTGTGAATCTCCTGCTGGTGGAAGGTCTTTGCTTACTCAGACAT